>JAGDQP010028782.1:12019-23878 GCA_022664845.1 Lepisma saccharinum
TTAAAATATTTCTCTGTAACTGGATTTGAAGTTAAAAATTTGTGTCTGCAGGATTTCACTAACAGTCACTAGTGTTCTGTTCAGTTTTGTTTTGTTTTCATTTCTTACATCTATTAACACAATCTTCTTTGTGAAATGCAAATGGTATAATTTGAACATTTAAGGAATATTTAGAATTAAATTTTAAGATACTACTAAAATTCAACTGCGTCTGTAGTTTTTTTGTAAAAATTATCACGAAAAATAAAATTTCATTGAGTGTTAAGTATTATGACACTCAAAACGTCACTTGTAAACTAAAAATATGTACTAAGGATGAAAACTGCAAAAAACGCATAGTCAAATGTGGTTTGGAAGTTTAGTATCAATCCTTAATAACCGTTCCCGAATAGTGATGACGTAAATGGATCCGATTGTTCCTCCTCGGAATCTTTTTTCGCTCCGAGTAACATTTTCAACAATAATGGAAGCAGTTTAGATTTCTTGGATTCTTCATCTTCTCCACACTCTTCATTTGATTCGCCTCCTTTAAACATCCCCTTAAGAGACTTAAGTTTCTCCAGAACATCTGGAAGCTTGGAAGAAACAAATGTCATCAATTTGTCTTTAGATTCCTCCAAAACTTCCTTGCCTGAGAAAAGTTTCAACAGCTTGGGAAGAAGTTGTAACTTCTCCTCTTCCTCCTCCTCTTTCTCATTTTGTGATTCGATCAGTTTTTTTGCAAGTAGAAACTGAAAGAAAAGAGTACAAAGGTTACAAATAAGAAATATGTTATATTTGTTCATATATGAAAAGACACGTTTGAATCTTAACTATTTTAATAGTTTGGTTTAGGTTTCAGTCATAATTAGAGAGCACAACCGATCAATACAAACAATGTTTACTTTGCCCAAGTACTCGAACTAATAGATACAAAATGAAATACAACATTATTACAAATCTTCTTACGTATAACATTCAATCCAAAGTAAAATGTATGAAATACGAGTATAACATTTTCTATTTTATTCTCTCCCAAGCAGAACATAATAATGTATTTTGAAAAACATTTTCCTACTACCCTCCTGGTCGATACCAGAATGAAATGAGTTAAATTTGCGGCTTTTAAGATAATGTCCAGAAACTCAGGTACCTATAATCATACATCGAGAAGATCTGTCAAGCATTCTTGGAAATCTAGTCACCATGATCTACAAAATGATATTAAATAGAAAAGTGTATAGAAAACGTATTTCTAAGTATAAATAATTTAAAATAAGAAAGCACCATATCTAACAAGCTAGCGGGAAAATATGCAACGAGACATTACTCACTTCCACATATGTTTTTCAGTTCACATATACAAGGTAAGCAAACACTTTATTGACGTTTTTGACGTCCCATGAAAAGATGTGGTCACTGATATGGAAATAAGTGCGTTAGGTGCTGGAAAAGCAATCGGGGAGGGAGCGAAAACATTGACCGTGACCGACAGGCGCTTTGCGCACTCACAGCAGTCATAGCTCGAGTAGTGGCGAATACGAATTGAGGTGTAGAAGGGGGTAATCAGCTTTATGACTTTAAGATGGACTGTTTCGCAGCCGAATCGTCACCGAATATGGCACGCCTCTTGGTGATAATGCTGTGAATGAACGTACCGCCGGGAGATTTGTCCCTGTGCAATGGACTCTGCAGTGGGTGCCCACAGGCCGTGGATGAGAACCTGAAGGCGACCCAAAGCAGGACAGTAGCCAAACGCATCATGACGTTGCAGAATACTTCTAGGTTTCTGATGAAACAGTCAGCCTTCTCGCGCATCACATAGGGAAAACATACAAGTTGAGCAAGTGAGTACCCCAGACACTGTAGGAAAAAAAAGTAGAATCAACGAGTAACAGCATGTTTGTCGTTGCTTTCTCGGCATCTCACCACACCTAAATTGGATCGAGTGCTCAAAAGTGGCGAAAAGTTGGTCTAGTATGAGAGCCTTAAGAGTACCAGACATTGGTTGTCACCGCGGGACCTTGTGCCTCACAACACAAGATCATCTCTACACACAAGTAATATAATGCTCTGTATCTGATGGACTAGTCGCGAAGTGAACTACGAGCTACCACCAGACCAAAATATCACTGCGGATCTGAACTCGCAGCAGCTAGAACGTGTAACAGGCACTGTAGCAGAAGGAGTTGGTGAATCGCAAAAGTGTGCTGTACCTTGCCAACAATGTTAGCCACATGTGGAGCGGGTGGGCAGGGATATAATACAGTGACTTGGCTGGGAGATACTGCACCATCCACCGTACTCCTTTAACCTTGCGCCAACAGATTATCGCCTTCTGCATTCCCTGGACAACCACCTTCGTGGAAAATCCTTCGCCGATGTGGCAGACTTGCGACAGGCATTCACGGTCTTCTTTGTGTCCAAGATTCCCTAGTTTTACCACCAGGGCATTGTGCAGCAGTAGGAACGTTGGTAAATGATACTGGATACCAATGGGGATTACTTTGAGATCTAACGGTATGTGACATTTTCTGCATACCTTTCTGTTTCCATCAAAATTGGCAAGAAATTTTTGGTCACTTTGTGTATGATGTAGTGATAAGACCTTTCAGTATCAAATATTTCTTTTTAAACATTTTTTTGTAAATGGTCAAATATGTAAAAAGGTTTGTAGTAAAGAGCACTATTGAAAAAGAAAATATTTTGCATTTTGTTACTATAATACGCTTCACTCTCAAGTAAAAGGAAAACAGTCTTTGTTACTACGAGTCCTTCCCACTCACTTCTTTGATCTTTGGGTCTGTTGAAAAAATGTTCAGAATCAACGAATGATACAAGAGACAACAGCCTATATCTGAGAGACATTAATTAGATTGTCTGTTCCTGCCTCCGTCTTTGTTCATTAACAAGAAACATCAAGAAGTTTGAAAATGCGCTCCCATCACCTGATTACGCTCAACAACAACAAAATTGAAATAATAACAAAAATCAATTAATTGTTTATTAAAGTGCTATGAACGGTTACAGACTTGCGCATTGAATGCGCTTTATATTTATTTAATTATTTATCTATCACTAATGCAAATATATATGACTACAAAGATTTTAAACACTATGTTACTTACTAGAATATTGTTATTACTCATTACATACCGTACTTGATAACAATTCAAACCTAATTAGATAGCAGTTACTTCATCGTACATTCCCGGTTACAAATCACAAGATATGTATGCTTGTCATATCTTTATCTGATCGTAATTGTTAATAATTCTCCTAAATTTACCCTTGCAGTTATCGTTGATTTCAATAAAGCCAATTTGGACGACAATTATACATCGGTGCTCCAAATTGTACACTTTCCCAAATATATTTGTGTTGACATTTGTTGTTGATATTGTCCTCCTGCATACTGTTTAATACTAAAGCTTTATAGTTTTTGTGTTTGGGCAACACTGTGTACCTTTGCTATTCTTTACTCTTTTGCTTTCCAAAAGCGCATAGTTTAAACAATTTCTTAGAAACGCAACGGTAGGACATCTTCCAACAAGAAGATTATTCGTTATGTTATATCTAGCTAAAATGTAGAATCCCTACCCATAATCAATGTCCTCATCAGGTATGAACATATATTAAAAGGTATGTGTGACAACTTTAAATGAAAGTTGAACTGTTTTAGTTGCGTCCTACCACACTGTAACGAAGAAACGTTTATTGACCAAACCTTAACGAATTGATTAAAGAATTGAGCATTAACTAGTTGTTGTTTTTTATGCAGTAGATTTTATGTTGCGTCGTGAAGATCTCTCGGCGATATACGTAGCTTTAGTTTAGAATGTACATCAGACTTTTGAATATGAAACGAAAGATTATCGAATCTTGGTTCACGCTGATGGAAGACGCACTGATCAGAAATCAATATATTTGTCTCAACCGAATACTGCATAAAAGTTGGCCCATTCGTCTGGAAAAGAAGTTTCGTTCCTTCAATCCAATATTGAACATCAACATCGTAGCAATTTTTTTAGTATAGCGCTTACATTCTACAACGTTAGCACATCATGATTCCGAATATTCATATCGCATGTTTTGAATCTCATGAAATGAGTATTGCTGTTTACTTAAGTTAGAACAATTCGCTAGATATTGCAAAGCCTCAGATAAGATGGTGCATTTGTTCCTCGCCAATATCGGACACGATCTATTCTCTCAACTTAAAGACAGGTTTGCTCCGGGATCATTGGCAGAGCAAACTTTCGAAGTTATTACTAACAAATTGAAAGACACTTAGCGCTGAAAGTTAACCTCATAGTCGAGAGATATAAATTTCACCTATTGAGATAAACAAAACTACAAACAACGTATGAGTTTCTTCTCAAATTAAAATCTCAAGCTACGATATGTAATTTTCAAACTGTAAATGATGATATGATTAGAGATCAATTGGTAGTTGGAATAATAAGAGATGATACTCGGCGTCGACTTTTGGCCAATGACAGTTTAACCTTGGAAAAAGCTATTTAAATAATAAATCTAGACGAACAAGTTGAAAAAGACTCATCTTACTTTCGAAGATTATCTGTAACTGAAAATACTGCTAAGGATGTCGCTACTTTAAAGTACACCAATACTAAACAACGTTTTCATCTTAACAGTCCAAACAAATCTAGACGCGTTTGTATGCGCTGTGGTGGCTTTCATCCCACAAAACTTGACTATGATAACTATTATGCCAAACAACTTAGTGCAAATCTTGCTTTAAGATAGATCACGTAAGGCGTATTTGTCAATCAAAACGGAACGCTAAGTCATAGAACATAAAGTTTACCAAAGACGAACAAGAAACACCCAATGAGAACGATTTGCATCCATTAACTATGGGTTTCTTTAAACTAGTGATACAATTGACTTTGCATCAACTCATCTTTTCAACGATATATATGTTTCCGGTGATCCACATGTGCAAGGATTAACATCTCAAACACCAACAGATGCTAATGACATAATCCTATCCTTCAACGACCAAGAAATAAAATGTAAACCTAACACTAATCTTAACCAAAACCTGATCTCGCTAACCAAACTAGTAAAGCTACAAGCTTTTGATCAGTTGAAACCTAACAAACAATCCATCAAGTTATTCAATGATACTGAAATATCTATTCTAGGAAATGTGGATCTGCAAGTTAAACAAAATAATGTTTCTTATAAGCTAGCATTTCTAGTTACGTTAATCGAATTACCTCATATTTTTCTCGAATTGAGTGGTCTAAACATTATTTTTACATGCTGTTTTTTTGATAACCCACCAAAACCTAAAAATGTCAACACGTCCGACTTACAACAAGATCTTCTTTATACATCACCAGAAAACTTCCTGTTAACTCTATGCAAGCACATTTCTAACTATTCAACAAATGCTACATCAAATATGGAACATCAAACAACTATGTTGACTTTGCAGCAAGAAATCCAGACCTTTCAAAACACTATGCAGGAATCAATATCACAATTATCTACTGAATTATCAAACTTAACAACTAATATTCAGTCGTTAGTTACTACTTCCTCTTCAACCAATAGAACCTTGATATCTTCATTCGATGTTACTGACGTGTCTATCCAAACAGAACAAATTGAGGGTAGTCAAGTTACAACTACCGCAGCATCTAACAATAAGCATGATACTGAAAACAAATCATCTAGAAGAAGCAAACAGGTACGAAACACCAACGTATCGAATAAAGAAAATAAAGATTCTTATGATTCTCATAATTCGATCAATCCGTAAAAATGGTTATGCTCACAAAATGCTTAAACCAGCTTTCGAAGGTCAACGTGAAAATTTCGAGTAAATGGTTTACGAAGGAAAACTTCAGCTTGCCATGGACTTAATTAAAAACTTGTGACGTAATCTGTGCGATGGAACTGTGTCAAGTGATCAACACTTTAACGCTTTGGGAATAGGAACTGTTAACTACAACAAATAGTTATCTAAGAAATCGGAACAGTTTCATTGTGGTGATTTTGAACGAAAATCTGAACGGAACCTTTCTCTCAACAATAAGAACATCTGATTTACCGCTTTTATGTCAAATCAAAAGGTCTTTGTGTAAATATTATTGATTGTTCCTTTCTTTCTTCTTTACCGACCAGAACGTTAATGGTCAAATTTTGTTTTTTAAGTGCTGTATTTTGTAATTCGAATGCCAACATTTATTGTGTTGTATCTTGCTTGTTCCATGTGTGTGTGTGTGGTTTTTTTTTTTTTTTTTTTGTTGTTGTTGTTGTTGTTTTGTTACAGCAAGCAATTTGAAAAATGAAACGAACTTTAACATTACTTCAAACGTATTCACCTAAGGTAACGTTATTGCATCAAACATAAACTGACTGTATTTATATTGTTTTATCTTTTCTCATCGAAGTTATTTTCTTTTACAGCAGGGGTGGATGCAGTCAGTACTCCTGCAAAGTAGTACTGTTTAATACTAAAACTTTTTTGCTTTAGTGTTTGGGCAACATTGTGTGCCGTTGCTTTTATTTACTCTTTTGTTTTCCAAAAGCGCATAGTTTAAACAATTCCTTAGAGACGCAATGGTAAGATATCTTCCAACAAGAAGATTTTTCGTTATGTTATATTTAGCTGAAGTGTAGAATCCCTACACGTCATAATCCAACATTTTGAGATGGTTTCTGATGACTTAGATTTTTCTTCTGTTTTTATATAACTGGAGGATGCTGATTACGAAACTGAACTTCGTTTTACGCTAACACATCAGGTTTCTTCAGAAAAAGCGCTTAAACACGAAAAAATGACGAAAATTGTGTATTGTAAAAAAATATATAGAAAATTGGGAACTCGAGATAAATAGAATGTTGAGGGTGATTTGAAATTGGAAATATGCTTAGATGTCCAAAATATAATTACTTTTTCTGTAGCATATGTATTTTTTAATCTACAGCTAAATTAGACATATAAGTGTTGAAATCTACATACATATATGTGCTACATAAACAAAAATGGAAACGCCTACGTATCAATACGTCAGTTTTACCCATGGATATTTATATTTTTATGGTAAATATATAAACATATATCTGCAATGCTTTAATCGCCATTGGTGTTGTTTTTGTAGTATTTATAGTAGCAGTAGTAATACTTATACACGTACTATACCAAATACTTTAAAACACTTGGTAAGTACTATAGTAACAAATATACATGTAACACAGATGCATAAATGAAAGTAGTTCAGTGGTTTGTAACACCTATCAAAGCAATAACAATGGCTACTCAAACATACACATGAAACACAAATCATAAACACAATAGTTCAGAAACAAAATAATGTAAAACGTCACTCCCTTTTCAGAAACCAACAAAAATTTGCAAGCATGTTAATACTCCACCTTTCCTGATATCTTTTCTAGATGAGTTTAATTGTCTGGTGGAATCTCTCCCTGTGTTCCTTACTGAACTGCCCCAAGTCACTTGGGAAATAACTCAAGTGACTATGCAGAAAGTCTAGCTTCACACTCATGCTACATCGCAATCGTCGGAAGTGTAGTAACATATCACTGAACAGCTCTTCGGAGTTTTCAGCCTTGTTATTACCCAAGAAGTTACTGACTACATTTTTCAAACTTGTCCACGCAAGCAGTTCAGCTTCACCCACCGTATTCTCAAAACCTGGATCTCAAGACCGACACACAATGTGAGGCGCGAAACTCTTGTCTTGGTCACCGATATCCAAACCAAAGTACGCCCGGTATGCTACCTTCACAAACTTACTTATCTTCTGTCGCTCTTTTTCAGTAACAAACCTGCCACAAATATAACAAAATGAATCTGGGTAATTTACGCAACCTCGATTCGCCATGATAACAACGTGTTCTTTTCTAACAACTGCAAAGTAAACACCTACACCGTTGCAGAAGAGACAACACTTCCACACTCGACTTACTGGTATACCTGTGTGCTATATTGTTTTCAACTGTCGTCTCGGCGTTGCCACATTTTGCGCGATTGCCAAATGTATGTTTCGCATGCACCAAACACTATTGCTTTTATTCCTCAATCAACATGTTCTTTCCAAATTGTGGAAAATCTGACGTGTTAGGGAAAAAAGGATTACGTATTTGAATCCAGGAGGAAAAATGGCATCAGAAACAGTTTTTACATATGAGTCATAAATTTCATGTATGATTGTGAATCAATGTCCTCATCAGGTACGAACATTAAAAGGTATGTGTGACAACTTTAAATCAAAGTTGAACTGTCTTCGTTGCATCTTACCATACTGTAATGACCCCATTGATAATTTGCCGCCGATGCTCTCGGCCCGCCTTCGGGTATAGAGCGATAACCGCCAGTGTAGATATGTACTGGTGGTTAGTTGTCGTGAGTTCGTGGTTTGCCGGTATAGCGGCTATTATGCGATGCACTCGAGCGATCCGACGGCGGGATCCCGCCCGAGCGGAAAATGGCATGTGGGCCGCCAACTCCTTCTCGCCGTTACGCAGATTGCCATTTGTTATTCTTGGGGGAACAGCGGATATCAGCTTGTGTATACCGCGCTGTTACTGCGACATTCATTTGTCAATAAGACGGTTGAAAATAAGCAATACGAACGACAAAGTATGTCTATGGGTAAATTGTATATCATTAGCAAATAACATAAAAATAATTTAAAAAAGCGTTTGCAAACAAGTTTCCCAATTGTCTTCGTAGGACAAAAGGCATGAAAAAAAGCCACACAGTCGGAAGACCAGCATAGCCGAGTGGTTAAGGTATCAGACTTTTAAACCTCGTCGCCGACAGTCGGAGGCACGAATCCCATTGCAGACACTGAAGAAATACTCACATTTTACTCACTACGAAATAAATAACAGTGAAGACAATGCAAAAAGGTAAACTTAATATCGATTACCACTGCGTCCAATACCTTTTTCGTGTCAAAGCGAATCTGACGAAAAGAGGAATACCAGGGGAAAGATGGGCAGCACTAGAGCGGTATAGGGGCGGGACTCGGGCGGTATAGCGTGGAGGTGGCGGCTCAGTGGCGGGACGAGAGCGACCTGGCCGGGATTTTTAGCGGAGACGGAGCGGCATGCAGCCGTCGGACAGCGGGATGCATTAGTGTAAAATCGTGCTCGTGCCGGCGGCGGGAGGCGCTAGAGGCCCGCCATTTCGTCGCCGTCGGCCTGCCATAGGACTTTGTCGCCTTTTCAATGGGGGAAGAAACGTTTATTGACCAAACTTTAAAGAATAGATTAAAGTATTTGAGCATTAACTAAACTAGTTTTTATATGCAGTAGATTTTATGCTGTGTCGTGTAAATATCTCGGTGATGTACGTAGCTTTAGAATGTACATCAGACTTTTGAATATGAAACGAAAGATTATCGAATTACGACTGCAATGCAAAACACTCTTGGTTCACGCTGATAGAAGACGCATCGATCAGAAATCAATACTCAACCAAATACTGCAATTTATAAATTGTTTATTCCTATTTTCTCTTCTAGTGTGCAAGGGTTCATCATTAAACTATGAATAACAGTAGTTTTAACTGTACTGAATACAAGAGCATTTGAATTTAAATAATAAGTACGGTAATAAAAAGTCTTCTCTACAGCTTTCAGCAGTCTCTCAATGTTGATTTGACTTTCGCAACTCCATGCAGTAATCGCTTAATATAAGTTAGACGTTGCAAGTAATTCGTACAAAAGTATTACTTACTTACTTACTCTATGACTTACGGAACTCGCAAGTTCATCGCTGTAGTAACAAACATTCGCCATCGGGATCTATTCTGGGCAAGATCAAGCCAGTTTTCATCACAAACACCTACTTCTCGAAGATCCCTTCTAATATTGTCCTCCCAACGTCGTCTAGGACTTCCCAACGCTCTTTCTCTCCGGCTTTCCAATCAGGATGGAATATAATCTTCGTTTTTCTCCCATCCGAACTACATGACCTCCCCATCCTATAGTCGTCGCGATTTAATTATTATTCTTACAACACGGCGTGAGTCGTACAGTCCGTGAAGTTCTTCATTATGCAGCCTCCTCCATTCTATTGTATCGCTCGTACTTTTCG
The DNA here is from genome assembly GCA_022664845.1 of Lepisma saccharinum. Taxonomy (NCBI): domain Eukaryota; kingdom Metazoa; phylum Arthropoda; class Insecta; order Zygentoma; family Lepismatidae; genus Lepisma; species Lepisma saccharinum. The sequence continues at coordinate 22,103 of JAGDQP010028782.1, forward strand.
GTCTTGGGTACTTCCACCTGAAGAACGCCCGTTTGGTATAACGATCGTACGTTCCACGTTCCCACTCTAAGGTCTTTCTTAATCCTGTTCTTGGAGCCCCCTGAAGCAGTCCCTGCCCGGAGATCCGAATGAAGTACTAGTTTACTTCTGGAATATTTTACTCCAGGAGAATATTTGTTACTATTTCTTCATATGATTTAGTGATGTAGAGTTGTCAGCTCTACGACCTCGCAGTAAAGACACAGATTCAAGATGTCGTCCTTTGTCCATCTCTGAGCCTTGCCGATGTCATTCATCTCCAGTCTCAGAGATGGATACTGATTCCAACACCATGATATTTTTGTTCGGGGTTATCTTCTATTCTTTGTGGATCCCTTTACTAACTGCAAGGCAGCAGTATTGGTTTTGGTCCACCCCGGAATATTTCCGGCAAGTACATATATTCTTTTAATTTCTCTCCATAGTTTAAAAATGCAACCTATAAGTTCTCTGGCTTCGGAAGTGATTCTAGTGATGCGTTCATGAAAGTTCAACTTATGATCGTAAATTATATATAGATCCCGCGTGCTGTTTCATTGTCAATTATTTATTTACTTACATAATAGTAAGTCTTATTTGTGGAGCTTTTGCACTTTATTTTTTTAATATTAAATTTTCTATAATTTTTGTAAAACTATTTCTCAGCTTTATTAAGGTCTTCTTGTAAGGACATATCTTGTTCGATACATGCTACTTTAACTATTAATTTCAATTAGTCTGTATACATCACAGCTGTAGAATAATTAATATTTGTACACATGTCATTAATGAAAATTTTAAGCAAAAGTGGCCGCAATAGAGAACTTTGGGGTATTCCATTTAATATAGATAACCAATGCATATATTAAGTTCTCAATCTTGACTTTGAAATTCCCATTATTCAAGTAACTGTAAAACCACTTAACATACAAAAGCGAAGTTCCTATTTTATAAATTTTGTCTAATAGTAAATTATGATTTACAGAGTCAATCGCTTTAGAAAGATCACAGTAAATAATCATCCCATCACAAGCGTACCTGAGCAAAATATTTGTCTTACTCTTTAGCCCGAATAACCAGAATATGCCTTGAAATAGAACCAGGTTTTTGTAGCTTTTCCATTCTTTGTCGTACGGACAGTAAAGTGTCTACTTGACGAGCCTTCTTATATTGTAAACGTCATAAATAAAAAGTTCCAGTCAATTACCCCTTCACCTGTAGCTCAGTCAAGTAGCGTTTCTTGTCACTTTTATGTACTTTAAATGTGTAAACATGTGAAGAAACGGAATTTTAGCAGATCGAATGTATTGATAATCACTTAAGATAAGATAAAATGAATTTTATGGGCGGTAACAGCACTATGGCTTACGCCTGTCCCGATTAATAATCACTTCTAGTATCCTAGAAGAAAGAAACAATTGTCGGGAGCTTTGATGCAAGCCGGATTGACACGGTGTCAATCTATTACTTTAATCAATCTCGCTACGAACAATACATTAAATCCGTCAATTTTCTAACTATACTGGTAATAGGGAAAGTATCGACCTCTATCTTCCGTTTGGTCCGCCTACGAATAAGAAGGGAAAGCCGCTGCATTGGATGCTTAGCCAAACGTCACAGACACTGTTGCCACTTGTTATTTCCCCACTGGGCTGCGTTGTGGCCGCACGAGTTGTCTTCGCTCCAGAACAGTGTCAAAAAAAGCATTTTTTTCTTCTCCACTTGCGTTGTGATTGACAAATGGTGTGTGACTGTGTT
>JAGDQP010028783.1:1923-21667 GCA_022664845.1 Lepisma saccharinum
AATTTCCCTATGTTGCCAAATCTCTCGCTTTTGAACTTAATTTTTTTTACTTGACGTTAACCAGCGACGTGAACTACGGCACCACTTCACGAGAATTAACGAAGTCAGCCGAGTGAGTATCGTCTGCATGCCGAAGGATGACCACGGAACAAATTAAGAGGAGTTATTGCATTCTGTCCAAGCTCGCTATTGCCATTTAAAACCATGGTAATATTTTAGCTCTAATTCTCTTATCATATGAGATATCGTTGTGCTCTTTTTTGTTACATAGATTAAATTGTATGTAACAGTTGTCATTAGTACTTTCCTCCGATAAGCGTAGTAAAAATAATTTTAATTAATAAAAGTAATAATTAAACATCGAATTGACAAACTGAAGGGTCTCCTCCACAGCTGGAAACCGAGTCAATGCACTGTGGAGTGCGGGGATAATTTTACAATCTGTCTGTCAAGTCTCAAAAGTTTGCGCGCGCGTTTCAGAGACGAACCTATGTTTACATGTTGTGTGTGTGTGTTGTGTCAAGGTTACTATATTCTCTTGTGTGCAGTTGCAGAGTGGCTACGACGTTCCAGCGTTCCAAAGTCGACTGCAATGCAACTCCATTTGCCATTCAAGCATCGCGGAAGTATTGCAGTAAAACAGTCCCAGAAGTATAGGATTCATCGTTTATACCGAATCAACGTCTGTAGGGATGTCTGAAAGCTAAGTTCACTATTATTGTTTTCAAGCTGGAAAAGTTTTAAACAAAATAACTTATAACCGAAGTTTACACGCTTTATTGATGAGAACTATTTTTGGCGGAATTTCAAGGTTGCCATATCTGTTATGAGAGAATTATCTAAGGGGAAAAAAATAATTCGATGAGAAAGTTAACGTTCTGTGTGACTTGTGGAAGAAGGACAGTAAGAAATTTATAGTATCTTTTGTGTGAAAACGTCACCTATGAGTGTGTGGTAGAACTTTCCTAACAAATGACAAAACAAAAGGAAAATGTGTAAGTACCGATAACGATATTTAATGCAAAGTGGAAACACTACAGGACGAATTCGACTGATAGACGAGTGGCCACACCTACACTACCCTTCTCCCCGCTCCCAGGACACTCAAATCTGACATCCTCGAAAAGAAGTGAGGGCTCTTAACGCGCAAATGTTTACGGAAAAACAACAACATTTTTAAAGTTTATATTTATTTGAAATGAAAAACACTTACCTTATTTATACCGAGGAATCCATGTGTTGAGGTTATAACGTAGGCTGCGTTGAATTCCCAGATGAGATACAGATAAGTGGGAGGAAGCGAGTTAAAAAAAAGTAGTGAAGTTCGATCATGCGAAATACTCCAAATCTACACTTCACATTTCAACTGAAGTTTCCTCTCTCTCTTCTTTTTTTTTTAACGAGTTTCCAGATGAATTATTATACATAACATCATATTTTAAATAAAATTTTTAAAACGCAAGTTCCAAAGGAAACACTCCATAAAATATATATATATACATCACCTTTCGGCTTCAGTTTTAAAACGCAAGTTTCAAGCAAAACACACACACACACGCACGCACCAAAAGAGCATGACATTGCAATGTAGTCTATCCCCGGTTCACTTCGTAAACCAGCGACGTATTTTGTTCCGTGGTCATCCTTCGGCATTCAGACGATACTCACTCGGCTGACTTCGTTAATTTTCGTGAAGTGGTGCCGTAGTTCACGTCGCTGGTTAACGTCAAGTTTTTTTTTCGATCATTTCTTCATGTTTCTTTTTTTTCGTTATAATTTCATTATTTATTAATATTTTTGTGACAAAATTTCAGGAAATATTCGTCTTTACATACTTAACGTGTTTAATAATTAAACAAACGGTAGAATTCAAGGAGAAACATATTATTTGTCAAAAACTGTCAAATAAAGACATGCGAAAACAATTTTGATCATGAGTGTACCTGTCAATTATGTGTACGTTTTCCCCATTCAATACAAGATAAAACATGTTTTTATTTCACTATAAAAAAGTTATAAAGATTATTCGATTATGAGTGTCCGTTTTCAATAATTTGTGATGAAAGATTTCGTTTATAAAAATACAAAATAATAATTTACTGCTACATATAAACGCTACTGCACACCCATTCACGTTTCTGTACAAGGGAATAAAATGTGTCCGTCTTGGAAGGTGAGAAAAATACACCGGTAAAGATCATTCTTTAAGTGTCCATCTGGCAGGGACGAAGGCAGGTACGTTAAATGCTTTCTGCATGCTTTTGTCTCTTTCACTACGATAGTTATGTTGGGAATAAGTTTACCCAATTAAAAAGAAAATCAGTGTTTTAAAATTGTATTTTATGTAAGTGCGTTGCAGGACTAAGGTGAAGGGATCCCAACTTCTGAAGGGGATCATTAATTTTACAGGTGATTTGAAGGAGGAAAATATTTAATAAGACAGTGAAATTTCCTAGGATTTTTATTTCACAACATCGATGATAGAAGAACAAGGGAATTGCGGTGTCCTAAGTTGTTTCGTCTAATTCGCGACGGAGGTAAGATATTGATATTTCATGGGTATATTTTGTCTTGGTTAGAAGAAAATAAAGGCTTTGCTACGGAAATGACTCGAAAATAGCACAAAGCAGTTTGAGATGCTAATTACAGGGACAGAAAGAAATTTCATTTTTTTTTTTTGCGAAATAAATTCGACATACGGGAACGTGTGTTAGAGAGCGTTTAAATAATTACAGGCAATAAATACATTTGTTGTTTTTTTTTTTAATAATATTGATAAAATGTGGGGTTAACTATAGTAGTGACGCACCAATTTTTAGACATTTACAGGAGGAATTGAGATAATTGTGTGATGTTTGAGAGTATTAGGGAGGTAAATATTGATGTTGGTAACATTTGAAGTGAATAATGATATAGATTTAGTGTGCTTTGAAGATATTTTAGGACGCACCGCATGTTGTGGCGGAAGGAACTATTTTGCGTAGAATTACAGTTGTCATGTGGAAGGCTGTAAGGCAGTGTTGAAATGGCGTGTCTTTGTGATGATTATGACAATTCTTGCGTTAGTTTTATTGAATCGTATGGAAATGACGAGGGAAAGTGCATTTTGAAGGTTATTTAGCAGAGTATTTGTGTAAGGAAAGGAAAACGTCCCGAAACAATTGTACACAACTTTCTAATAGAAATTCCGAGAGTTAACACGGCTGTGCGCTGAAGGTAAGTGTGAATATGTATCAAAATATATTTGTAAAGATACATGACCGCAGCTAACTTTACCTAACTTCCACGTTCAAATGTTCAGTAATTTAAGATAATTTACGAAAAAGGAAAATACGGAATTTTTAATAATAAATGTGAACTTATAAAAATACATTTTGTAATGATACATGACCGCACCTAACCTTACCTAACCTCCACGTTCATATGGTCACTAATCTAAGATAATCTACAGAAAGTGCAAGAAAACAATTGCGTAAACCGCTCGCCTCCCATAAACACGTAATGTGTGTTTTCTAAGGGATTTTGGTTTGGTTTTAGTGATTTTAAAATTGGTGCGTCACTACTATAGTAATGCCAAATGTGGCTTTAAAGATCAAAGCCGATAAAACAATAAGAAAAGAGCACAGTTATAATTAAAAAAGTGCAATCAAAGGGGTACATCGCTAGATTATGTTGACTTATTATGGAAGAAATGTTACTAGAAGGTATTGTAACAAACGCCTTCTTTCTAGCATTATAAACTGGATTCTTCCCTAGACTATCTGATCCAGTGCCGTAAGCAGTGCAATTCTACGATTTATGCGTCCTACGCAAAGTAAATTCTCAGCGTTGAACACGAAATAATGTGTCATGAAAATGTATACAGTTTGTTTTTTTCGCGGGGGCTTTTTCTTTGTGTATCCAAAAATTGAGCATTTAACATGCCTTATGAATTTTTGTTCCAATTTAATAAAATGTAGAGAACCTTACGCTAAAAGTCATGCGAAAACTTTGTTAAGAATAGTAAAAAAAAATATCTCATTAGCACCTTTGTACACGAGATTAAGTTCCATTAGTTAATGCGGTTTGGGCATTTTTGTTTGAGGCTGAGCAAAATTTTATCATTCAAGTTATATTTGTCACAGGGAGTCCCAGTACAAACGCCATTTTTGTAATACATATTTCTAACAAGAACGAAGATATTACCCATATCATCAATCACCAAATTATTTGATGATGGAAATAAAAACCTTTATTTTCTCAAGAAAGAAAACTCTAGAAAAATGACTTTTTTTGTTTCACATCACTAATACCGAGAATGAAGTTGAATGATAATTAAGTTTTGCTCTTTCAGGTTCTCCAGTTGAGGGTCTTTCAAAAAGGGGATATCAATTCGATTAAATTGGAAATTTTAAATTCTTTTACAAACTTATTTTGAATGTACAAATCGTGAATTTATTAAAAGGCTTTTATTCAAATCGGGGTTTTTAGTATAACAATTAATTGGACTTTTACAAATATTGTGTGTTTTCAAATGTATTATTTCTTTCGTTACGTCTGTTTCCATGTTTTATGTGTTTAATAGCGAGCGATTACATTAAGTATTTGTGTCAATTATCAGGTTAAATATTCTACTTTATTCCCATCTATATTTATCTGTATCTTATTCAGAAAATATGATCAATGAATTATATATACTTTTTTCTTCCCAACGTCATTACAAGATTTCAACTCTCAGAATAAAAAAAGAAATAAGTCCAGTCTTTTGTACTTCTAATGAACCTGTTCCTATAAATCGTATTGAGAATCACATGCCAAAATGTACTAAGTGAAATTTTAAGTAAAGTTAGATTGTTTAGTATTTTGCTAAAATTCGAAATCACATATCTGAGTAGTGTTTGCAAATGAAGAAACAGGACACACATTGTTGCTTTGTTACAGCTGTGACTCTAAAGGCTTTATTACTCTATAAATCTCAAAATGTTGTTACTCTGTTTTGGCACGTGATTTAAGAAATAATGACTCATTGTTGATCAAAAGTAACTTTGTTGATTCTCATTCTTGTTTCAGAAAGAGATTTACTTTGCTCTGGAAGCAATAAATCAATAAACTTTTTCTAATGCCTTACAGAAATATACATTGACATCTATGGATGGATGAGTTTTATACTTCCTGAAACGGTACTGGCGCATTTCTAGTTGCATGTCCTAAAGGAATTAATAAAATCACAGATGGCTTCACATGAAGACGAGTACAACGCTATTCAACAACCAATAGAAGTGAAAAAGGAGAAGGTTGAAGTTGATGATAATGAGGTAATATTATATTCATAAAGAAATAAAGTGGAATATGATTTACTTTGCATTTAAGGTTTCAGTTATGTGGTGTGTATGCATTAGTATTTGTTTGCGTTCTATTTTTTTGTAATGGGAACATGAAAGTTGACATGTACGCAATAAAAGATACCTTAATGATGAGTTTAGAGGAGTATAAAACAACTACAACCATCCGCTTCTTTCCATTGCTTCAAGCTAGAGCTACAACCAAAAATATGGGTTTGAACCAAGCTTCAAATAACGATCGATGACGTAATGCATTATTTAAGTTGCTGTGGCAGATAACCATTTAATACTGAAATAATGCTCCGTGTTCCGTTAAGAATCACCATTTGCATCCTTTATATTTTGTGAATAAAGTTGTATTCACTGTAACTAACCAGGCACGTAAACATAATATCTATTAAAGTAGAGAATCCTTCTCGTTGTAATATTTAGGTAATAGCATGTAATTTTTTAATTCGTTCCATAATGCAAGTAAATACTTTCAGAAGGGGTTCCTAATGAAGAGTTTATTATAATTAATATATATTTATAACATGAACCAATATTTCGATTATTTCATGATTCCTTATATAATGTCTGAGGCGGGATTTAATAAAACATGTTATTTTTTAAAGGAACTCAAGAAATAGGAAAAACATTTTTTGTTCTGAATTTTCGCCAGCCTATCTTCCGGCATAAATTGGTTTCGTGGATGCATTTCTCCGCTAATTCCTGTTCAAAATGTAAGGTAAATTTTAGGCATCTGAAAGTGTCCACTTTTTACTAATCAACTTATTCAGGCCACTACGACACAGTAGTACGTTTCTCTTAAATACCTTGCAGTTATAATGTGCTTCATTATATATAATGGCAATCGGACATTGATATATATTTTAGGTAAATCAGTTTAGTGAGTATTTAGGTTGCGGTAAAAGGGTGTGTTTCAGGCGATTCTAAGTTATAAAATTATTCCTATTTTACCGACTGAAGAACTACAACATCCTGAATATAATATGGGTAACCAGAGCTCTACAACTATTTCTCATTAATTCTCACAGCGAATAAAATACAAATGTCTGTTCTAGTAAACAAAATTAATTTCCTGTCATGATATATTATTATAATTTGCTGAGAACGAAAACGCCTCCCCATATATGGTACCCTGCCCACAATCTTATTGAAACGAGTTATTAAGATTTTCTCATTGAAAACTTTCAAACGACACTTCAAGCACTTTTTTAGTCCTATTAAGTTCTGGGTTGAAAGTTGTCGACAGACAGATGGAGCGGGAACTTCACAGCTTCTGCTGCTAAATCTCCTGTGGACCACTATAATTTGTGGATTGTTTGCGCCTTGGCTTCTGAACCCTTCTATCAGTAATCTGCCATTTTATAGTACTAGTTCTGTGTATAACCATGTTACTTTCTTTGTAGTCTCCATGTAGTACATTATTATAGCCATTGCTAGTTAATAAAAATTATTCGCTTATAATTGCTAGAACAAAAATTGTATATCATCCATTTAATATTATAGAACGAATTGAATTTAGGTGTAGCAACTGGCAATTTATGCAACCATATCTTGTATATTTCACAGTTTTTGGAGGGGATTTTTCTTTCACTAACGATAAAACTCAATATATCCTTACCCATGTCGATTTTAGTAGTTTTCAAAAGTGTTAATATTTAAAGAAATTTTAGAAACCATTAAATAATTAAAATGAAGTACAAACCCATGTTCTGATCGTAGTTCGTTATTTTTTAAGTTAAAATGTTCATAACGTTTACCTTCAAGTATGACTTTTTTTTAACACATAAGCCTTGTATTGTGTTAACGTTTTTTTCATGCTCTATTTTTAATTTCAGCCGTGTAGTTCAACTTATACAAACACACAGGATGACATGCATGAATTTATAAAGACATTAATTTACGACGAAATTCCTTCATCGATAGGAATCGTTCAGCAATTGCAAAAGGCAGTAACAGACACCAATCAAAGAGGAAGTGAAGAATGCACTAAGATTGAAAGAGAGAGAAAACAAGAGAAAGAACCGGAGGGTGTTCTGAGTCACCCTTCTGTTTCTTTGGATAACTTGAAATCTGATCAGCAGGTGAGTAGATTCATATGTTATTAATTATATGAACGCTACTAATTAGTGCATTTAATTTTCTTTCGTGTCTGACTTCTAAGTTAAGGCCGCTTTAGACAATATAATAGCTCGTACGACCCCTCGTATGATAAAACGTATACAGTCTGTAGTAGGAGATGTTTCAATTCAATTTATTATTTCCAATATTCTTATTTTATTATATTTACAGATGATAGTCAGATTTAAGAAGAATCCTAGCTTCAGCCGTTTTTGGATTCTCCTTTTGTTTATGTGACATACAAGTGGCACCATGTAGTTTCGCCAACTGTGCTGCAGATTCCTTGATAGTTCCTACAATATCATCCCTGGCCGTTACTTTCACGAAATCTGAGTGTTATGTGCCTAAAGGCCATGAAACAAAACTTCAGAAATGCAATGGCGGCTAAAATTAGAATTGCAATTTTGTTTAGAAAACGCTCCGCTACTAGCACTGGTAATGTATAGTTTTAGATTTGCAACAAATCTTAATTCGTTAAGTGTAGTTGAGCAGCAAAATAGGTCCCGTGTATTTTAGTTAAATCTCACTTTTGTTTGAAGTAATTACGTCAATTATAAGTATTTAGTGAAGTATTCATATTTAATTACACGTGGATTCTACTGATCTGCAAGGTCAGTAATAGAGATCAAATAAACTAAATCGCCCTTAACCATATATCAACATGCCTTTCTTTCGTAGAGGTTCAATGTTTCAACTACGAGTAAAACTCAACTTTTCCTAACACGACAGCAAGTAAATATTTCTCCGCGAATCATCGTGTACCATGGCAGAATTTTTTTGATTTAATTTTTAAATACGCCATGGACTTGTCACCAGGCTGAGGGTGAACAACGTGGAATAAAGCTTTTTGTTTACTCAAATGAAGCTAAGTCTTTTAAATACCTTTTATATTTAGTGTTTCCAAAGGTCCTCATCATCGTGTGTAAAGTATTTACACATTTACCACAGTGCTTTAAGGTACATTTTGAAAACTGCATTCTATCTTTCTTTTAGGCATATACAACATGTATAATTGTTAATCAGAAAAAAACTACGTTCTCTCGTTTGAAAATAACGAAAAATATGAGGTTGGCTACAGCGCTAACCAAGAAAGAATACAATTTAGATGAAAACATCAACCGCTGAAAGTTCTCCAGAGAATGGATGTTACTACATACTATTTTGTGTCATGATGTATGAAGAAATAACTTCTCTAACATTATAAAAATATTGATTCAGTGGTTCTATGGATCCCACCAATATTGTTTCAGTGATGTTTCGTTATGAGTCTTTAGTCATTGCAAATCGAGTGCTTAGAGTATTTGAAACTTTTATATAATAAATGGCTTCCAACATTACCTGGCTTTCCGAAATTGTACTCTAGTGTCTTACTAGAGTTCATGTAGAGCATGAATTAAGCACATCAGTTTGGGCGCATCTAGTTCTACGAGATTTTGCTGTAGGGATTTATTAATAACCGTGTGAGAGTGACAAGATGTTAAATCAAATGCTTTTGAATTTTATTTTTTCATTTTAAAGTCCTACCTTTAAGAGAACGCAATCTCCTAGACACAGTCTTAGAGGCTTGTAACAAAGATAAGTTTTATGACCTTTCATTCATATTGCATTTGCAATTAACATTAAATCAATGGCCAAACCCATGCTACCATCTCTTGATAGCTCTGTAAGATCGCAGTTACTACTTGAAATAAATCGGGGTTGTGTTGTGTACATTGGTTTGAGAACTTGAAAACGAACTTCAAAACTACGAGCTCTTATGTTTCTTCTAATTTAGATAGAAAGCCTTTCCTGTTTATTATAATTTTGCAGTGCCGTTCTTCGGTTAGTGATCGCGAAATATATTCAAAAAAGGGATTCCCGAAGACCTTAAATTAGTTCAAATATACCCGGGAGATTTAGAAACTCGAATGAATCACAAAATCCTATAAAGTTATTTTAAAATTAATTAAAAGTTAAAACATTTTGTGTTAATACCGTGTTGGTCCACCTTTAGCGCTCTGGACGCAATAGACCGATCCAAGTCCGGAATATGGTGAGTGAAATTTGAAGCATTGTTCATACAGCACAGACTGCAGCTGAGCTAGGATCGAAAGAGGTCAAAATTTACGCCAACCTCTGGTTCCCAAAACATTCGACATAAGTTCCATGATATTCAGGTCTAGAGACAGATCGGACGACGTGAAGTGTTAAACCTCTTCAGCATGATCGTGAAACCACACCTGCACACGGTCAATGATGTGAAAATGGCACTATTATCCTGGAATGTGGCATTCACATCTGGATATAAAGTATGCATCATTGGGTTGACCTGTTTATCTTTATACTGCTGCTGTAACTTAACCGTGTAACATCGGAAATATTTTATATTAATTTCATTAATACTTTTCATTCACAATATTCTGACACAATTATGTGTAAGACATTGTTTATTCCATCTCCATACGACCATTATATTTCAAAGTATTCAGATTGAAACATTTTGAAGATGGTGGCCGCAAATTATACGTATATCTTCACATATTATTCTTATTAACATTGTCATTTCTGGTGTTAATCTGAGCTATACTTTGCTTCCATCTTGATGCGACCATTACAAATTGAATGCAGAAAAATAATCATTTTGAGATCTGGTAGTGGCTTTTACTTTGTGACGTTGAACATTTTTGCTATCACTATTGCGCTTTACCCTTTCGGATATAATCTTATGTAAGATTTCGTTGGTGTTATCTTGACACAAAAATTAGGTTTGAGATTTTTTTTAATCTCCCACCTAAATTTTAGAAGCTTCAAAATGGTCATCATAATAAAGGGACGCCACGTATCTTTTTATATTCGCAGATAGGTTCTTTTTCGGTTAATTCTGGGCAAAATGCCTTGTTTTTCGTCTGTAGCATTTTTTTTTGTTTTGCTCTTCGAAAAATGAAACTGGTTATCTAAGGAACAAGGATCGTTCTGACACAACCTTTTTGTTCCCCGATTTCGATATGATAAGCACGAATTTCAAGTTATTTTTCGTGTACCTCATCTCTAAACAAAAGAGAAAATTGCCCCGACACATGCGTGTGTATGTTTGAGTACGTGTGTGTGCAGAAATCTTTTTATCTGCAAAGGTAAATGTTACCCGGGCAAGTTTGTTTAAAGTTGACTTATTTCTGTCAAACTTAATGGCCCCTGAACATTCTTACAGGCAGTACTCTATTAATTCTACCCAATTTTACACTTCTATTCGTGTTGGTTTCTGGTGAAAACGAGTAATGCAACGCGAGATTTGACCATTTGACCATACTGCACTGCATTGAATGGAAACCAGTGCCATAATCATTAGTGGTCTATAACCTATTCTTTTTTTCCGCCAATTCCTCGTGAACTGCTGGCCAATTCAAAGTAATTTATGACACCCAAACTCAGTTTTGTCAATTTTAAGTATATTTTCTAGATCTGAGTCCCAACTTGATATGTTGTTACTTGTTAGTTTAAGAAATAAATTATAAAATACGTTGATCGGATTCTCACATACAATAAATCGGAGTGAACAGCACTAACAGAAACACAGTAAGTGCTTTTGTTTGTCGTCTGTTCCAATAAGTCATTACCTTCTTCATCAGAAACTACAATTCAGGCAACCAGCAAAAATCAATAGATGTTCTGTCCTCAGATTGGACTACAGTACAATCTCAGACGTGAGAGAAAAGACTACAATATTCCATTTAATTACTGCGTGACTCTTCTCTTTTCCTGTGCTTCTCTGCCGCTGATTAATATATCCTTCAGCCATATGAAACTTTTCGGTGAAAGTAAAATAAACTGTTCCTTTCATATTCATAATTCATATAAAACACATGTGTAGATTGACTAAAATGTCGGTAATTGTAAACACTGTTGTATCCTTTATTTCCACGGTAATTCCATTTGAATTGAGCTTACTTCAGTATGTAATTATTGGCATATGTTTAATAAGCGGAAGTTTGTATGAATGTAATATACAGCACTATAATTCTTAAACAAATTCATAGATACACATCTTACATTAACATGTAATTACTACCTTTCTTGATTAATAATCCGCTGAAATTTGTATATCTAATTGCCGTCTTAATATATCGACTATGCACTGAATTAAAACTCTATTTCTTTGTAATCATAATATTTTGTATTGTAGCAATGTATTTCCAGTGGATCAATGGCAAGGAGCAATATTGACAAACTTTTTCAAGAATTAAGCTCCGATGAACTTGATCAGTCGATAGAAATTTTAAAACAATTAGAAAAGATTTTAGTAATACAGATGGAAGTGAAAGTTTTGGACAATTTTCAGGGATTCACCCAGATGTAAAACAAGAGAAAGATTCCGATATTCTATTAAGTGAACCTGGAAAGTCTCTTTCGCAGGTGAGTTGTTCCCAAACATATGTACTTGATGGGCTAATAAATGTGTTTTAAAAGCCTTTCCTGAAGTAAGTAGTTTCGTATTCTTTGGGTTTTAGAAGCTTTACTCAAACATATTTCCGAATAATTGTGTTCTACTTTACATGATGCGAAAGGTGATATTTCTGTCCCATAGATTACAGTCATACTTTTGGAGATGAATGAAGGTGTGTATATGTTTACTTTTTTGAGTTATTGTAAATTTTCATATTGATATAATATTAAATATAAGCACACGTTTCTTTGTTGTGTCATTCGTTTTTCTGCGTTACGTGTCATTCTAAGGAATGCCTAAAACGGTCTGGATTGATCTTCAAATGATTGATCATCTTTATTTGGTGTAACAAACATTCGCTAATTACGGTTTGGCATGTAGTTTATCTATCCTTCGTATCACATAATCAAGACTCATTTCCCGTAAACTCCAGTTGTTTTCCGATCGATGAGACAGATTTGTGAATGCAGAGACAAACTTCAATTACTAAACCATGTTAACTTTTATTTCATTGATTTATTATTCGCAAGTGATACATATCTGGAGACAGTTGAATAGGACTAACGCAACACGTTATTAATTAATTTTCGATTACCGAAATATGGTTCGATTCGGCAGCCCAATTACTTAATATATTTTGGATATTTGGAGATTTTAGCGTAAAAGATTATTTAATCTCCGCCGTTTCAAAAAATAAAGCTGCGTTCTCCAAAATTTGTAGTTTATAGATATTGAATGAAGATGAAGCATATATCTTAGCGTTTTAGAAAATTATTATAAAATGTTAATCTAATTGAAACGCATTGTAGTTGTTAAGCATACGTTTAATTTGATTCGACAGAGTAGTCTCCAATAATTCAGTTTAAACATTTTAAAATCAAATATCACGTGCTAGATTTTAATTTCACTGCAATAATACAACAGCAGTGGTCTAATTAGATATTTCCTAAATATATTTTTTTCGGATTGTTACGGGAAATATAATAACAGTAAACTCAGATGTAAATAAGACAATTATTTAGATCAGTTATCTTCCAACTTAATATCAAATGTTCTTTCGCACTTTCCGGACATGCTCTCGTCGGGTATAGAAAATAAATGAAAAGTTATTTCGTATATTTACAAAAATATTGACTGCTTAGGAGTAGCACAACGAGTTAGGGTCTTATTCCAGGCATCCAGGCACCAATCAACCGTTTCTGATATATCCTGTTGAAAAAGAACGGCTTCATTATTGGTTGTTACTTTCCTAAGGATCTTGCAGTCATCTGCGAACAGAATGTTATTATTGGAGATAAATGAGATGGAAGATCGTCAATATTTTGAAGAAATAATAGTGGAACAAGAACACTTCCTAGTGGTACACCGGAAAACAAACTTGGAAGAGGAATCATGAAAAACTAGAGTCTGTTTACAATTAGAGATATTATCTTTGAGCAAGCATAGAAATTTCTCATGCATAATAAATCAGTTAGAAATCAGAAAATGACCTCTGACTAAATAAACAAGTAGGGCTTTAGAATGTTAAGACAAACATTTTGTAGTTTTACAGGCAAATTCTGTGTCATTACTTGTCGCTGGAATATTCAATCAAATCATTATAATCCAAAGTAGGTGCAACGTCATTACCTACAGATATAATAGCGAACGGGACCAGTCGGTCTTGAGTCATGGTGTTCTTCGTGAGCTTCACCTTGGGAAAGCTGCTTTCCGCAGACGCAACAGTAACTGGAATCGCGGCTATTATTCTCAATTTAAAATAATTGTTCGGGTAGAATGTACTTAACGTTTTTGCTATGTATTTATTTTCACACACAAAAAAGCAAACATTTGTTAAACTTCTAGGTTTTGTTTTCTACTTCTTAGTAAGGAAAAACAATGATCATCAATAACATATGGCATATACTACCTCTGTATATGTCTAATGTTCTTTTATCGTTGCACGAAATTTCTATGCTGCTCTTACAAATTGAAGCCTAGAAAGTTGATACTTCCAGACAAGAAAGTTCATAACCAATTCAAGAGTTCGAACAGTGCTGATTTGTATTTTCGTCTTTTTTCCTTGTTGAAATAACTTATTTTTTAGGTTTTCAAGTTATTTCAACGAAGAAGAACGACAATAAAAAAATGGCATTGATCCAACTCTTGATTTGATACAGGAGCAATATTGAAATTTCGTGCAACGATAAAAATACATTATACATATACGGAGGTAGTGCTGCCTTTTCTGTTGGAGATTGTTTCTTTATACTAACCTTATTCAGCTATGATCAACAGAATATAATGTGATCAGCACATTACAATTTGAAAATAAAGCACAGTAAACAAACAAATATTGGTCATTTATTTGTAGGCTATATAAATTTACTTGAAGCACAAATACAGTATGACTCCAGGCAGACAAACGCGCTCCCTCTCTAAGCGAGGAGGGGCTAGGGGCGGTTTACCGATTCCCTCGTGCCTAATGCCGACACTGCAGCTGACACCTTACGGGTCGTTTAACTGGAATCGAACGCTTCGCCTGCCGTCTTCATCCAATCATTATTTGTTCCTCTGCGATAGCTCAATTAAAACAGAGTTCAACAAGCGTGTTAGAAATTTAATAGTGACAAGATAATATTGTTTCTTTTCGAGTAGTTCTTTTTCCTCTAAAGTTCAAGCTGAGACACTGAACGAATACAATAAGATTAAAATTATTTTGAGAAAGAGAGCTACTGAAAGTACCACATTACTCGGTTTAGATTACCTAGATATTAATGCGTTCGATGCTCACACCCGCCGAAATCTAATCGTGGTATTCTAGACAAGCTTAATATAACGTGGAATACTGTTGTTTGAAGCTAATACGCCTACAGGAATCGAGATGGCGGCACCGATAAATAATTAAATTTGACTTAACTCTGTCGCATTAATCCCCATGAATAACCACACGCGGTATACATATGTTATTATATCAAATTATACCCAATTTGCACTTGTACCCGCGTCGGTCTCTGGTGGCTACAAGTCATGCATCGTGGGCTCATATGACTACCTATCAATGTACTGCGCTGCATTGAGTGGAAACCAGCGCCAGATGTTCGTAAGATTATTATTTTTTTTCGATTCCCCTTGAACTACTGGCCAATTGTATAATCTTTGACACAAGAGGTCAGTTTTATCTCGATTTTAAATATATCTGCTAGACATGAGTTTATTGTGGTACTTGTTAGTTTGATAAATAAACAATTAAAAACATTGTTAGGATTCTCACCTATAATAAACTTGAGTGAACGTTTACAGCACAAACAGAAACCACTGTTCACACACGAGAGGTGCTATCACTGATGTTTATCTATTGTTCGTGTGTCGTTATGTTCTTCATCACAAATCAAACACCAGGTGAGCACTACACGTCAGCAACCAGCAGAAAATAACCGATATTCTGTCCTCAGGTTCGACTACGGTACAAACTTAGGGGTAGAGAAATGACTATGCAATATCCCAGACTCTTCTTTTCTATTTGATGACGTCACTGCCACTGATTAATATCTCCTTCAGCCATCTGAAACTACTTTTGGCCAAATAAAAAAATGTCTGTTTCATATTCATAATTCAAATATAATACATGGAAACTAATAAAAACTCATAACCCCACCAAATGGAGATAAACACTTGTTGAACACCCAACACAACTTACAGTTGTCTATTTGGAGTCCTAGTTCGAGGTGATTCACTAAAATGTCGGTATTTTTAAGTAGAGATTTAGTTTGAAGTGTCGGTATTATTAAGCAATGTTGTGTTCTTTATTTCCACGGTAATTCCATTTGAATTGAATTTAATATGTTATTGCTGGCATAAGTTTAAATAGCGGAAGTTTGTTTAAGGTGAACAAGAACACTAGAATTCTTAAACGAATTCTTAAATGCGCATCTTACATTAGCGTACAATAACTATTTTTTTTACTAATATTGCCGTGAAATTTGTATATCTAATAGCCGTCTTAATTTATCCATTATGCACTGCATCGTAACCCAATTTCTATGTAATAATAATATTTTGTATTGTAGCAATGCAGTTCCAGTGGATCAATGACCGAGAGCAATGTAGATAAACTTATTCAAGAATTAAGCTCCGATGAACTTGATCAGTCGATAGAAATTGTAAAACAATTACAAAAGATTTTAGTCGATGCTAATGGAGTTGAAAGTGTTGGAGAACTCTCAGAGTGTCACCCAGATATAAAACAAGAGAAAAGCCCTGATATTGTATTAAGTGACCCTGCAAGGCCTCCTTCGCAGGTGAGTTGTTCCCAATCACATGCATTTGCTGGAATAATAAATGTGTTTTAAAAGTCTTTTTTGAAGTAATTAGTTGCGTTGTCTTTGGATTTGTGGAGTGATACTCCATCATATTTACGTATAATTGTGTACTACTTTACATGAGGGGAAAGTTTATTTTTCTCTCCAATAGATAACAGTCTTACATTTGGTGGTGAATGGATGTGTAAATATGTTTAATTTTTGAGTTGTTGTAAACTTTCCTATTGATATAATATTTAAATTTAAGTACACATGTGTTTGCTGTGTCGTACGTTTTTCTCAATTGCGTGGCAGTTGTAAGAAATGCTTAAAACGATCTATATCATTCTTCAACTAATGATTACTTCAGTCATCTTAATTTGGTTTATCAAGCCTTCGCTAATTGCGGTTTGGAATCATTCGTGCCACATAATGCAGACTTGATTTCCCGTAAACTCTAGTATTTTTCGGATGAATGATACGAATTTGTGAATGCAGAGAAAAACTATATTTACTAAATTATGTTAATTTTTATTTTATTGATTTATTATTCGCAAGTGATACATACTATATGCAGGACGGTTAAATTGGACTAAGACAATATATTTTCTTTGTTTTATATTAAAAATAATACATGATTCGACAGTGAATGTATTTAGGGTATTTGGAGAGTAGCGTTAAAGTTTTATTAAACTCCACTGTTATAAAAAATAAATTTGCGTCTTCAAAATATGTGGTTTGTAGATATTGAATCACCATGAAGCATATTATTACAAAATCCTAATTTAATTGACATATATGTTAGTTGTTTAGCATATGTTTCGTACTGTTTCTTTCTACAAGGAATTAAAAATAATATTCTATTTGGTAGGAAATAACATATACCACAATATGTTAGCTACATTGTCACTTCAGTTTCATTTTGTCAATATAATTTTACTAATGCATAGTTCTCGGGGGGGGATAGATAATCAGTTTCTGTCTCGGTATTAATTAAACCTAAACCCGTTTATGGTATTACATCTTCAGCCAGTAATTGCGAGTAAGTAAATTCTATTATTCAAGTTGAGGCTTTAAATCTTGTAACAAAAATGAAGAGCACAAACGAATATTTAAAAACATTTGATGATAACAAATTAGGATGAGTAGAAGATATAAGTTAACTAAATGCCAGAGACACGCTTATTTAAGATTGAACTTCCCGTACAGTCCAATATTCTGCTTTAAAGCGGTTTCAACTTTGCCTCGATTGATCGTAGTTGTAGAAAAACTTAAACGAGCATTTTAGTCGTTTCTGCATTACAACTTGATTTATTTATAATAGTTCGCAGCCATTGAGTTCAGGTTCATCTAATACAGAGAGTAATGCAGACAAAATTTTACAGGAATTAAGATACGCCGAAATTGACTTATCGATTGCAATTTCTGAAAAGTTACAAAAATCTTTCGGCATCTCTGATGAAACTGAAAAGCAGGGAGAGTCCTCACAAGGCAATCAAGATATAAAAGAAGAAAATAAATCCCAGAGCGCATTAACTGATTCTCTGAAATATTTGAAGGAGCTGAAGTATCCTTGTCAGGCGAGTATTTACACGAGTATTTATTAACTGATTTTTTATAAAATAGATTTTATAACTGTTATATTTTTCAGTTTCCAACCAATTTCCGATCAATCGAAGGTAAAAATTAAAATATTAGGTAGATTCCACTTTTCTTTCATAGTACTCTAGATGAATCTTGGAGCTTAAGTGAATTCGTTAGAGGCAATTGAGGCGCTTTGTGTAAAATGATACATACGCAATGTTGATATCTGCCCTTTTTAGTGCAATCGTTCAATTGTCTTTTGTAGGTTAGGAAATTGAATAAGTTGAATCCATATAAGGAATATCTGTGTTCATGGTAATTTACTGCAAAAGTAGAAGGTGTAAAAAAAATACAAAATAGAAACTTGTTTGTATTTTTTATATATCTAGTTGCTAAATTTCACTCTTATATTACGAATTTGAATTTATTTTAAGGCTTTTAGGCATCTATGGCTCAGGCCGTATGGATGATGCGATAAAGATATTTGGAGGAAAAAGGAGTACCCCGAGAAAACCCACACACGGTTTTTGCCCACCACAAAGTCCACATGTCACCAGCAGGATTTTAACCGATGAATCAAAGCGTCAGAGGTGAGCGCTCTACCATCTGAACCACCATGGCCCTACCTACTCCCTTTACTGGTTGACTACGATAACTATTATTGATGTTTCCATCTAATTGATAATATTTGTATAGGACAGAACCTCTACAACTCTACTTATACCGACAATGCTTTGGATGTACTTCTAATGAAGTTACGCGATGAACAAACGAAATCCTATTTTAAATATTCCAATAATCCTATTTTAAATATTTTTTAAGGTTCTAAGTACTCATAATTCTTGCTTATATGTTGATGTTCTAATGATGTAATAAAAATATGCACTGCCGATACAAACTACGTAACACATCCCCTAAACCATAAATGCCGTACAAAACATGTTCACTAAGTATTATGCTTTAGTGTATATTTGATAACAAAAATAGAACTACCTAATTCACAGGTTAGTGTTTCGTCTGATATCGTTGGGACCCGAAATCTATTTGAGTATACGTTAATTCAAATTTCGATTTATATTCCCTTTTGAATTTTAACGTGTGCAATAATGGAATATCCCCTATTTCAAAACTAGAAAGCTTTTGAAGTTAGTTCCAAATATCTTTTAGGGGTTTACTGATTTCCTTGTTCTTTACAATTATTCTAGTTTAATCCATTAGATATATTTTAAATAGGAAAGACTTCTTCAATCAACTGTTCAGTTATGCGTTTTCTCTCGAGAAATTCATGTGTAATTATAAATATATCGAATTTATCCTTTGACAGATAGTAGTCTCTAATAATTTATTTAGATTTAGTAGTCTCTAATAATTTATTTTATATAGTTTTAAATAAGACATCACGTGCTGGGTTTTAATTTTGCTGCAGTGTCTACAACTGTGATTTACTTACATATTTCCTAAATATATTTTTCAGGTTCGTAGCGGGGAATATAATGACAGTAAACTCAGACGTAAGGAGGACAAATATTTAGATCAGTTATCATCCAACTTAATATCAAATGTCATTTCGCACTTTCCAGAGTTGCTTTCTTCGGATGTAGAAAATAAACCAAAAACAACTTTGTGTATTTATAAAACTATTGAAGGTATTATGAGTAGTAGCATAAAACAACAAAACTCCGAGAAAATATTAAATTTTTCTCCTGTAAAAGCATCTTTAAATAATAGCAAAGTGTCTAAAGACATTAGTAAATCATCTCGCGTAGAAGAAACAGTTTGCTGTAAGACAGACCCAGATGAGTCCCCAATATGCGGTAGTTTGACACGGCAAATGAGAATACGTCCAAACAACAGGTCTTTCGATTGTAAAAGCTGTAGAACTAAATTTACCCAATCCAGTGACTTGAAACGACACATGAGAATCCATACAGGCGAACGGCCATTTGATTGTAAAAGCTGTGGAATTAAATTTACCCAATCCAGTGACTTGAAACGACACATGAGAATCCACA
>JAGDQP010028784.1:0-23123 GCA_022664845.1 Lepisma saccharinum
TTTCTTAATCCTGTTCATAGAGCCCCCTGAAGCAGTCCCAGCCCGGAGATCCGAATGAGGGACTAGTTTACCTCCGGAATATTTTACCCCAGGAGAATCCATGAACCATCTGTTACTATTTCTTGACATGTTTTAGCGGTGTAGAGTTGTCAGCTCTACGACCTCGCAGTAAAGGTAGACATTCAAGATGTCGCCCTCTGTCCATCTCTGAGCCTTGCCGATGTCATTCATCTTCAGCCTCAGAGTGGTAATGGTGATGCTGCTTCCCCTCACCATGATATTTTTGTTCGGGGTTATCGTCCCCTAGCCTTTGTAGATCCCTCTACTAACTGCAAGGCAGCAGATATTTCTACGTAACGGAAAACCGTAGCGCTGAAATTTAAAAAACATTATATGTTATTTAATCCGACGTACACAAACAAACTGTAAAATATATAAGGACGGGGAAAACGGAAATGTCCATTGCTATACTAGTAGGCAAAGGATGCCCTGAAATTTACGTCAACCAGTTAAACACACCACACATCCCGCAGCGAGGAAGCTGTGAAACATGCCCATCCCCTTTTAAACCGCAGATTTATTTTGCATGACCATTTAATTTTTTTAAACACCACGAGAATGAGAATTAACCCAGTATTTTGGAAGTCACCCAGCCTCTCTAGGGAATTCAACGGATGTTACGTTATCCGGTACAATTGCGTTTGCTTGGCGGGGAAAGCCTTGCCACCCTTAATCGCACCCAGAGCAAAGTTTCTTTTTATTTAACAATTTTCAGAGATTGAAATCAAACATACCAACAAAGCCCCTTTTAATCTTTGCTACTGGCAGAAACACTGTTTTTTTCAAATATTCGCATTTTAACAATAACTTAATTCGCATTTTAAATTTGCCCATTTTTGGGAATGAGACTGACAATAATTAAATGTTGAGATTTTTGGCTTAGTTTCCCTCCCAAAAATTACATTTGCATATTTACTGGAAACACTTTATAGTTACTTAGCTCTCCATTTTTTTTTCTTTAACCTTCCCACCTTCCGAACGGCGTGCACGTGAACACCTCTGCTGCTACAATGTGGAACAGGCGAACGTCGAACACACATTTTAGTGAACGAGTTAACAAATATCGAGTACTGAATAC
The DNA here is from genome assembly GCA_022664845.1 of Lepisma saccharinum. Lineage (NCBI taxonomy): Eukaryota > Metazoa > Arthropoda > Insecta > Zygentoma > Lepismatidae > Lepisma > Lepisma saccharinum. Next base: position 1,139 of record JAGDQP010028784.1, read on the forward strand.
CGAATTGAAATGAAGAGTTAAGAATGCATAATTTCCGCGCCTGGACCTCTATTTCTTAACTTTTTTTTTTGTCTTGTCTTTTAAAGTTAGTTACTATTTACGATGACGTAAACAAGCTGGCTTTACTTTTTTTTTAAAAAAAAAAAGACGAAGTTTTTTTTAATGTGGGACGAAAAAACGAGGTGGGCGTTAAAAAAGAACTTTTTTGTTTGAGCGAACAACAATATTTTTTTGCGCCAACTTTTTTAGAGCGAAGTACAAAAGCTAAAAAATAAAAAAAAAACGGCTTTTTATTTTCTTGCTAGAAATTGATGGCAACAAAAATAGCAATGAGTCCCATTTGAAATAGTAATAAAGTTGACTTATAATTAGTAAGAAGCAATTACGAAACATTTTTGAAACGGTTGTATCATTTACTTTCTTGTAATAGAATACGAGATTAAGGATTACACATAACAAATATATATATACAGACAAATATTTAAATAAATTGCTTCAAGATTAACTTCAGATTTTTTTAAAATTTAATATGTCATTTTTTTTAAATTAATTATTTACATTTCATTATAAGTTGAGATGCAATTTGTAATAAACGTACCGAATATTAGATGAAATTCAAGTAAAATCACAATAGTATGATATTCCTACATCGCTGTAAGCAACCGTAAAAACTGGAATCGTGAAATTATTGTAAATAGAAATAACGTCCTTGCCACACTCAGAGCTCTGGCTACAATGTGGTGTTGATACTTGAAGAAAATTATAAAGTTCTAATTTTTTCGAATACACGCCCTTTTTTTTTCAATTCGTCGTTGGAACCGCGTTTTATGAATATATATATTTTACGTACAGTAAATTAATATAGTTTTACTAGTATCACCAATAAATAAAGATCATATAGAGTTAACTATTAGTCAACACAGAAACATGAATGTGGTGACTGAACTGCAAAGTCTTTAAGGAGATTTTAAGTTTTTATAGACGGGATTTACAATTTTGTAAAAGTACGCATTGAAAAGACTGTCGAAATTCCTTATGGGATCCTGAAAACAGGCTGAAGATCGATTTTGACTTCGAGGAATCCCTACAATTTGATTCTGAATTTTATTTATGACCTATACGCATCTCAGGCTCAGACCGGGATACGGGAGGAAACATGATGCGGAAAGATGCGCTGAAGGTATCATCCCGGCATTTGCCTAGTGTGACTCAGGAAACACCTTGGAAAAGCCCAGTCAGGATGGTCGGTCGTTGGGATTGAACCCACGACCTCTCGAATGCAAAGCCAACCCTCCACCACTAAGGCACGGCCGCTTTGTCCCTATAATTTTTGTTTCAACACCTTTTTTTTCTATTTTCATGAGCATATGGCTGGTCGTAGTGAATAACCGGGTAAGTCGGGAAAAGTACATTTTATAGGAGAGCAGTTTGAAAGTTCTGATGGTGCCTATGGTTCGAAATATACTTAAATCAACACATGGTATAAGTTCCTCCCTTTTAGGACTTCGAATAAACTAGTTCTACACAATGTAAAACTCAACGAAAGAAACGTATACCCGTAAAATTTCAATTTTACAAAAAAGTCAATATATTATCGAATTATTGGATTATTCTGAGTAATCATAAAAGATAACTAAATTAATCATCTGGCTAATTTACTAATTTACCTTTATAGAAGTCCCAAATATGTTAAGTACCAGTGCTTTTTCTTTTCCTTGTTCTCTTACGCTTTTTAAGCTTCCTTCTATTCTTCTTACAACAAACATCTAGGCGTTTTCTTTTTCTAAGATCATGAGAGCAGCATTAGCTCTCGAAACGTTACAAGTGAGAGATAATCTCACCATTTGAAGACTACTTATCAACGCCGATGACGATCAATGTTAAGTCTTCGTTTAGTCTTCAGCGCACCATGACTTCCTTCCAGATATCCTTTCGTTCTCACGGAGCAATGTTGCTGTCACACTTTCTAGGGTAAACTTCCATTAACGTCCCCACACATGAATGATTCACGAACACCAAAACACGGTGCTCAACTAGAACACCCTACCTAAAATACCACCACGTTTCGCTTTTACGAATCTTAATTTGTGTTAGACCAAAGGATCATTTTCATCGAACAATGAAAAAAATATGTATTCTTCCTCACAACCCGATAGTTCAACTGTTTTTAAAATGCGAAGAAAAACGGGATTTTGTTTTCCCTTTCACTTGTACTGTGTACAGGTCGTACACAATAATACCACAGCAGTGGAACAGAGTAAACCAGAATTGCATTATACTACTAATACCCACCAATCCAAGCAATGACAATAAACGACAGAATCTCTGCCACACTAACGTATTCTTCCCCTGAAAAGCGATGAAAAAGTACGCATAGACAAGCACACACTTCAAAACACGATCCTCGTAGATAAAATAAATCTTACTATGAAAAAGTCACAACCAAATATATTTTATGAAATCAATCGATGCTTAAATGCATTTCTACTCACCACTAATTTCGTTCTTATTCCTACAGCTTCTTTCACAGGTACACAAACTGGACAATCAGCACTCGTACAATTTTTGCAGTGTGAAATAATCTGTCTTGACGACGAACAATGGGGAACTGAACATGATTTTCCGTCTTGACATGTCGCCTATATTGATATTTTAAAGTGGTCTGGGAATAACGAAACCCCAGGAAATGACTAAATTTACTGTCAGTTCATGATTTTTGTCTTTTTCAAAAATCAATGTTATAATGTTTAAAAGAATATAATGGATGATGCATATAATCAACATTGTGTTAGGTTAGAAATATAAATGAATGCAAATGAAAGGAAACGAATTACAAGTAAAGGGAAATAACAGGTTTTTCTTTATTTTCGTCATTTTTTAAAAAAAAAGGCATCAGTCCCCCAACTTTTACTGACCAATAACCAATTCACATGTTACAATACGATACTATCTTGTGATTCAGAATCACTTTTCAACCATCCGACCTGGTAACTTACAAAGAATTAATCTCACTTAATTATTTTCTATTTTAAAACGATTATTTTCAATTTCCCCAAAACTTGTGCTATTGGACTGATGGGCTTTTAAAAATATACGATTCAGTTACTGAAATCTAAGTGAAATAGAGATAAAGATACAGATGAAGATTACTAAAAGCTGAAAATGATCTGCCAGCTTTAGAGTCAAGTTTGTGATATTTCCCACCATATCAAACCGTGAAGAATTCAGTAGTGTACGATTCATCTCTGTCAGACCTGTAGTTACTGAAATCTAGGTAAATGACAAATGAGAAATACTAAGCGATTGAAAACGAAGCATATTTTATGGTCAAAGTCATAGTTATCTCTACAGTTTCATACCCTGACGAATCCAAAAGTGTATGTCTCATCAAATCCGGATTTGTAGTTACTAAGACCTAGGAGGGACAGACGAACATACAAATTGAGAATACTCGGTGATTGAAAAGAATCTGGCAGTTTTAGAGTAGTGCTTCTTCCCCCGTTTCAGACAATGATGAATGCTACTGTGTATGGCTCATCTTTGTCGGACTTTTAGTTACTGAGAAATAGGAAAATAAATAATGGAGAATACTAAGTTATATGAAAGAGGCCTGTTAATTTTAGAATCAAGTTTATAGTTTTCCGCGCCATTTCAGACCATTACAAATCCAGCGGTGTATGACTCATCTGTGTTGGACTTGTAGCTAATGAGATCTATGGAAAGGAAAATGGATATTACCAAGCGATTGAAAAGGACCTACCAGTTTTCGAGTCAAAGTTATAGTTTTCCCCACCGTGAAATCGAAAGGAGTATGCATTATCTCTGCTTGGCTTATGATTACTAACCTCTCGGGAGGGAGAAAAATAAAAATGCAGGATGAGAATGTTAAACGATTGGGAAGAACCAGTCAGTTTTAGAGTAAAACTTACAGTTTTCTGCCCTGTTTCAGACTATCGCAAATGCGATACTGCTTGTTTCATTTGTGTAGGGATGATAAATCCAAACTTGTATGGCTCATCTCTGTGTGACTTGCAGTTAGTGAGATCTAGAGAGAGACAGGAAAAATTCAGATGCAGGACACTAAGTGAGTAGAGTCAAATACATACTTTCAGACTACAACAAATTCAACGGTGTATGGCACATCTCTTCCTGACATATAGCTACTACGATCTAGCGGCAACAAAGAAATCATGTAGAAATACAAGGACGCAATGGAGAAAACTATGCAAAAGAAAGGGACGTGTAATTTTTCGAGTAAAAGTCGTACTTCCTTCCACCGTTTGAGAGTATGACGAATTCAACGGTGTATAGTCGGACTTGTAGTTGCTGAGATCTAGGGGTGATCTACAGACAGACAGGACAAACTCTATATCTTTTCTTATTCACTGGCGTTCATACAGGCGCACTAACAAGTCTTTACCGTGCACTTAGTTTCAATTTAAATAATTTCCTGTAAGGATCAATTTTTAAGCTAAAAGCAAGGTGCAACGTTCCTTAAATGTAGCTTCTACCCAATTATGTATCTGGATTGTAATAGGTATTTTCATTATACTTGAAAATTTAATATTAAAGGTATTTTCTCTTGAATATAACTACATGATATAAATAAAAATAGGCCACGTACCTTTGACAATGTTCTCTAATCATTTAATATTTGCTTACGCTTATCATTTTCATGATAATAAACTGTCTTACACAAACTAGTCAATGTCATTAAGTCCTAAAAGGTCAATTTAAAAAGGGCACCCACATAAAGTTAACGTTCATTATAAATTATATATAATGAACTTTCTTTTTTGTTTCTTAAAAAACAAATTGAAAAATCTGCGATATATGATCACCAAACAGACGAAAACGACGAAACACTAAGCAGAATAAACAAGCAGGGAAGCTACTTACTCCTTTAAATTTAACTCAAACTATCACTGAGCCACCGCGGTAGTCAGATTTGTATACAGGGTGTCCCTGAAATAATGGAGCAAACTTCGGGAGGTGATTATTTATATCTAAACAAGAAAATTCCTTTGAAGAAATTCCGAAATCTGATTAATTTCGGAACTACAGGCGTTTAAAGTTACGGTTGCATCGTCACAAATGACGTCATATCACGACAAGTAATGGCGTAAGCGGAGTTGGCCTAGCAAATCAAACTCGAATTTGTACCCAATACATCTATTTAAGTTCTATTTATGATTGGTGAATGCAACTTATTATTAGAGGAGATTTTTGTAGTTACTTTACTAAACTACGTAATTCCTTGACAATGAAATTCTTAGATTGTGAAACCTGTCAATCAAGAACATTACTTAAATAGATGTATCGGGTACTACTTTGAGTGTGATTTACAAAATCGACTCCGCTAACGTCATCATGTGTCGAGCTATGATTTCATTTGTGATGATGCCGCCATGACTTTCAAAATTGGATTTTCGAAACTAATAAGATTTCGGAATTTCTTCAAATCAACATTTTTCTTGTTTTGATGTAAATAATGACCTCCCGAAATTTGCGCCTTTATTTCGCGGGCACCCTATATATGAATGCATACAACAGTTTATAGTGGTTCTTTTCATGGACTTTATATCTAGTTGTTAAAATTTTCAGGTTGCTGTGGATAGATTGTTAGTGTGTCAACTCATAGTTTTATTTCTGGTTTTTGTGTTTCCTTAAGAATGATGAAGAAAACTGGAATTTGAGGGTTTGTTTTTAATTTCGCAAATTCAAACTTTTCTTCTAGTTTAAGGAAACGAAATTTTCAATTTGGTATTTCCTATCGAATTGTAAGCAAATTAAAATAAGACCAAGGAGTAATGATACAATTTTGTACTTTGCAACTTCTAAAACTAAAAGACAGCTTAGATGTTTCATTGGCTCAATTAATCAGAGAGGAAAGCAATAATAATTTTATTTACCTCTCGTAATTAATAACTTTAATTACGTATCGTAGTTAAACCATCACTACCTCTCTTACTAAACGATTTCAAATTTTGATTTATTTATCTTCAGATGTATATCTTTCATTCCCGAAACGAGCTTTAGTATACCCTTCAATATTAACACAATCAAACGATAATACTGAATTGCATACTGCACCAATGGGGCGTTAACGTGTGTATATATATGTGTGTAGCTTATTAAAAAGTATTTATCACGTATCTTTATCATGCTGAACGAACTGGAAACCTTTCAAAACATTTCCCCTCCGAACACAGAGGAAGCTGACAATTCTAAGAAGAAAGAAGAGAAAAAGGAAGAAAAGACCTCATTCATGCGAAATCTTTAAACTGGACTTCAAACGCTCCATCATATACATTTGTCTAATTCACAGTCGTAAGGTTCTACGACGGATGATACTAACGATCACCTCCAGATATACGTTATAATTCTACTAATGAACCAATCGGTATATACTTCACGATAAGACACAATCAGTATACTATAAAACAGTTAATTTAACTCAACTTCCACAAAAGTACGTCAACCATTTCTATATTCGTCTGATATCAATCACATATACATTCTGCTAAAGTACGTATATTTGTTTCCTTTTTGATCTAAACTTAATATAGAGCAAAGGGTTCCTTTACAAAGATGATTATTTAAACGCACTTTATTGTATGAGCATAATACTATATATAGTGTCGAAAGGCAATACTTCAACATGACCATAACATCACATCAAATCATATCCTTGAGGACTGGATACAAGACTTTTACCATATTACTTTAAACAAATCAACTTGCATAATAACTCCAAATAATATCCATTCTATATGAAGAATTACGTTAAATCAAATCCCAAAAGTCAAGTTCCACTAAAAACCAATATTTACATCAAAATATCTGCCATATCTAACAACGACATGCTGTCGTAATTGTATTGATTTGTTCCACGGTACGGTTTCCAACGATAACGCGTCATCAATATATGCATGGTTCAAAGATAAACCAACCCTGTTGCCTGAGTTTTGTCAGTATTATGTTCTGTTAGCTGTACCATCTTAACGCTTTTACTGTAGTGACCTTTCAAATGACACGCGTTACAGTATGAATTGAACGCCGGACATTTTCCAAACTGGTGTATATAAGTACATCGTGCACATACTTTATGGTTAGTGTTAAATTGTAACGATTTTGTTGGTTTGTATTCAAAATTCCTTTTATCGGCATAATTGATGGCATTAACTTCTTTCACATGTCTACCAACTCCTCTCATACCAGCCACATGATCAGTAACCTGCTCAACCATAATAACCAATTCTATAACTTTAAGTTATTGTTCTGATAATAATCCTTCCCTTGTAGCATCATCCCAAATACCAAAAACCAATTGATCCCTTAACATCACGTTCATGTACTCTTTATATCCACATCTCATAGTTTCTTTCTTCAACCGACTCACAAATTGCTGGATGGATTCATACTCAGATTGTTAAATTAAGTGATACCTGTGACCTTCTACAATCTCTGAATGTGATTTATCGAATAAACTGACCAGTTTAGCTTTGATCTTTTCTATCGATAGCTGAGTACGACCGAAAGTTGGAGTACAACCCTAGCAGATGAACATAAATTGCGTGTATTTGAAAATAAGGTTTTGAGAAAGATATATGGGCCGAAACGGGACGAGATGACTGGAGAGTGGAGGAGACTGCATAATGAACAACTCCACGGACTTTACGATTCACCAGATGTTGTAAAAATAATGAAATCGAGACGACTAAGGTGGGCAGGGCATGTAGCTCGGATTGTGGAAAAACGAAGATTATATTCTATCTTGGTTGGAAGGCCCGATGGAAAGAGGCCATTGGGAAGACCGAGACGTCGTTGGGAGGACAATATTAGAGGAGATCTTCGAGAAGTAGGTGTTCGTGATGAAAACTGGCTTGATACTGCCCAGGATAGAATCCAATGGCGAACGTTTGTTACTGCGGTGATGAACTTGCGAGTTCCATAAGCCATAGAGTTTGTTAGTTAGTTACCGAAAGCTGATCCAATACTTCATGTAGACAGGTGTTTTTCAGTGAATCATAAGTATCTGGGCTTATTACCGTTAGCAACAAACTTAACTTTTGAGCTTCTTTGCTCTTAAAGGCCCGACAATGGTGCTCAAAGCGTTCTAAATAATTAGCTATATTGAGTTCGTTGATATCCAATTCCTCAAGCTGAAAATATATTCCCGCCATCTTCTAAATCCTACCGACTGCGCCAAATATGATAAAATTTGTTTGTTCCCTTTTGATCTAAACTTAAAAGTTCGTTTATGAAAAAGATTATTTAAACACACTTTCTTATATCAACATGCACGGCAGTGCATGAGCCAACTTCTTCACGTCAGAAAACGTCAGCACTGCCAGAAGCATGTTATACAGGAACAAGAGTTTATGGCAAAATCGACGATTTGGGGGCACCGTAAGAAAAAAGATATTAAAGATAGGAATATGAGCTTTTGCCGTTAAGGAGATATGGTAAATATGTGCAGATGTACAAAATTTCATATTCGTATCTCATACTATGTTCTACTTGTGGACCTCTGAAATTGCACATTTTAGGCTAACTGACTCACTCAACTCACTCACTGACTGACTGACTCATCATATTGTTTAGGGTGTTTGGAGTAAGCTAGAAACATGAAATTTGGTATGAAGGTAGAGGATGATAAGTAGATAAAGGAAAAATTCCGACATTTTGAAAAGGTCGCCATCTTGGATTCAAAATGGCCGCCAAACCTAAAATTTCAAAGAATACACAGCCTAAACCACTAAAGATAGAACAGTGAAATTTGGTATGAAACTACATCATTGATAGCAAATTAAGAAAACTTTTTAAAAATTTGAAAAAGTCGCCATTCTGGATTCAAAATGGCCGCCAACCCTAAAATTTTAAAGAATACACAGCCTAAACGGCTGCCGCTAGAATAATGAAATTTAGTTTGACAGTACAACATTATTAGTAGATTATGAAAATATTACAAAATATCTCTAAAGACGCCATCTTGGATCAAAAATGGCGGGCGTCATAAATCCATTTTCCAACTGCTTGAGCCAGAGATACGAAATTTGGCATAATGATGTATTATCAAGAGTAGTTTAGGAAAACAACAACGTTTTAAAAAATTCACAATCTTTGATTCAAAATGGCAGCTGAAATACTATTTTTCACATCGTTCTAGATAGAGAAATGAAATTTGGTATGACAGTGTATCATCACGGGTATGTCACGAAAATATAAGAAAACGTTAAAAATGTGTCCATCTTTTATCCAAAATGCCCGCCTGAGCCCCACTTTATAACGACTGAAGCTAGAGAAACGAAATTTGGTATGAAGGTGTACCCTTACGAGTAGGTTAGAATAAATTCGGCTCGTCTCCCCTACTAGGGTACAGTTCCCAGCTGGAGCCTGATTGCGATAAAGGGGTGCGCCCCAGCGAGGCCATCTTGGAATTCTGGGGGCAGCGCCCCAATGAGGCGAAGCGAGTATATACATTACACAAGTGTAAAAAGCTGCGAAATACGAGCAAAAGCACCAGGGGTGCAAACTGTCCAGTCAACTCCTTCAACCTTAAAAAGTGGTGAAATGGAATATGGATGAGCCTAGTTCCTCGCGCCAACTTCCAATACTCCTGCGTGTCCCACCAAGTTTTACTCGTCACAAACGTTAGCACTGCCAGGAGCATGTTATACAGGCAGAATGTGGAAGTTTCCCCATTCGGACGCAGCGCTCTGGAGTATGAGGGAATATCTGCATCATGTGGTGCAGTGCACTGCAGATTCTGGTTGTGATAAAAAGACACAGTTCCTCCAAACTCCTCAAGTTTGACGCGCGGCCTGCCGTGGGATTCTTGGCGCAGCGACGCGAGCGAATCGAGGGGAGTATCAACACGTACGGCAGTGCATGCAGCCGAGTTCCGCGTGTCACAAAACGTCAGCATGCTATACAGGAACAAGAGGTTATTGCGAAATCAGCGATTTTGAGGTTCTGTAAGAAAAAAGATGTTAACAGTTGAAATTTCGAAGTATGACGGTATATCATCACTAGTAGATTACAAAATATCTGCAAAGATATAATTTTGAATCCAAAATGGCTGACTTCATAATCCATTTTCCAGAACGTTTGAACTAGGGATACGAAATTTGGCATAAAGGTATATTAACAAGAGTAGTTTAGGAATAATTTACATTTTTGAAAAAGTTGTTAACTTGGATCAAAATGGCCGCACAAAAATTTTTCCACACCATTCGAGCTATAGAAACGAAATTTTTTATGAAGGTGTACCATCACAAGTAGGTAACGGCAATGTAAGAAAACTTTTTAAAAATCGCTTTCTTTAATTCAACATTGCCGCCCAAATACCATTTTCCAAACCACTGAAGCTAGAGAAACGAAATTTGGTATGAAAGTGTACCATCACGAAAATGTTTCAATAAATGGATCAAACCACCGATATTAGCGTGCAGCCCCCGAGGCGATATGGGAAAAGGTCTGCACAGCATGGGGCGCTGTCCCCAGAAAGTCTGATCACAATAAAGGGGGCGTAGCCCTAAAAATTTGAAGTTGGGGCGCACATGGAATTCTGGGGCAGCACACCCAGCGAGGCGAACCCAGTATATAAAAAGCTGTGAAATCCGAGCAAGACACCAGATGATGTTCGAGCCTTAGGGTTGGTGGTGGTGGATTTTAGGGCCGCCAGCAGGAAGATTTGCTGTATCATCACAAGTAGGTTACAATAAATATGGCAAAGCCTCCCTATGTTTCAATAAATATCTCATTCCCACGGGTGGTGGGTATGGGAAAAAAATCTGCAACATGGAAGCACAGTGTCCTGGAGAGTGGTTACGATAAAGGGGCGTAAGTACCCAAAAACTTGAAGTTGGGGGCGCAGCCAGCTACGGGGGCGAGGACCTAAACGAGGCCGAGCGAGCGAGTATATATATTATACACGTACAAAAAGCTGTGAAATCCGAACAAATACACCAGAGGTGCAAAAAGTGGAGCCAAGTGCTTTAGCCCTAAAAAGGTGTGAAATTGGAGACGGATGAGTCAAGTTCCTTGGTGACAGCATGTAACAGGAACAAAGGAACTTGGCGCTAGGTGGCAAGGTTCATGATCCTCAAGCTATAAGGGTGGTGGGGATCCTAAAACCCACTACGTCCACCGCCACCAACCCTAAGGCTGTTGCCAGCTCGCGCCAAGTTCCTTTGTTCCTGTTACATGCTGTCACCAAGGAACTTGGCTCATCCGTCTCCCATTTCACACCTTTTTAGGGCTAAAGAACTTGGCTCCACTTTTTTCACCTCTGGTGTCTTTGTTCAGATAAGCATACTACTGTATATAGTGTCGAAAAGGAATACTTCAGCATGACCATAGCATCACATCAAATCATATCCTTGAGGACTGAATACAAGACTTTGACCATATTACTTTAAACCAATCAACTTACATAATAACTCCAAATAATATCCACTATATATGAAGCATTACGTTAAATCATATCCCGAAGGTCGAGTTCTAACTAAAAATCAATATTTACATCAAAATGTCTGCCGTATCTAACAACAATGACATGCTGTCATAATTATATTGATTTGTTCTACGATCAATATATTTCTATTATGCGCGGAACTCCTTAATCTCTTGCACATTCCATGTAATACATTGCTATATTAAGTGATAAAATTCTTTGAATACAAATCTTTTATGTTGAAACAAAACTCATCTTCCTACAAGCCACATAAAATCGAAACTGAAAAAACAACTATAACAATCGACAACACAACTTCTTTTCAATGTTATAATACCTTTAACGAATTTATCTAACTGATTTACAACAATGATCAAAACTAATTTTACATATAAAATTCAAATTAAATGTTTAATACCAAATAAATTTTCTGCTTACTCTATCATTGACCCCTCTTTAGCGAATCAAACTTCAGTTTGTTGTACTCACTAAGTTCATTTTAAAATTACGAAATCTTTCGGGCATTCTCCTGTTTCGCTCTGGCCTTCTTACAATACCTCTGCATCCATCATATTCATATGACCTCTTCCCGTTGACTTGCCACCTATTATGTTCTTCAACATTAACCCTTCCATTTCCAACCGATCCTTCACATTCCAGTCTTCTCTCATTTTGACTTACTTCTTCTTGCCTTTCCTCCAATATCATCTCTTCGTTCTTTAAGGTGACCTCTTTTCATTCTGTCTTGTATCACCTGTTCATATACCTGACTTTCCTAGATAAACCCAACTTCTATCTTTATAATCCACCTGTGAACTAATTTTATTAGCAAATCTTAACTGGTGTTTATGATAATTTTTCTCTTTTTCCATTGACCCTCACTACATAAGTATTAGCTACATTCTTTGTTAACAAAACGTCTTGTATAAACTTAGGACATTTCTCACGATGGTTTAAAATCCACATAACTGTACCAAGTCGTCCATATCTGTGTTACGATTTCTAGAACTATTATATATGACTCTTCCTTTGATTAAGGAATATTTAGTTCTCGGCTTGTAACTTAATTGCATAGATAGTAGCGCTTTTCCAGTTCTTTTAGATGATAAAGATCTCAAATCTTCTAAAATATCTATTAACCAATTTTGTACACAATTGAAAGTTACTACTGATTTCTTCTGCAACCATTTCCTGTCTAAAGCATTTTTATCATTTCTATCGCCTTTTCAGTCAACCCTTACTCGCTTGACTATATGGCGGTGAAATAAGCAAATCAATACCAAACTTCGAGCAAAATCACCCAAATAATTACCCACTAAAAGTCGGACCACTATCTGTAACAATAGTCACTGGATAACCGTATAATTCAAAATACTCACTTAACTTATCACATGTTTCTTCCGTACTAGTCGACTTTACTAACCAAGCACACAACAAATTAGAATAGTTATCCATACAAACTGAAAAGGTTATCCCTATCCATTGCCCATGATCTAAGTGCATTATATGAAAATTATGTTTTGATGCAGGCCACTTACGAAATAAACTCTCTGCTTACTTATTTCTAGTGGCGTTACACTGAAGACATCTGTCCACAAAGTCATTTTATTACGCTCGATGCTTGGCCACCAAACCATATAGTTTGCCAAATCCAGTAACTTATTGAAACCTGCATGATGTTGATGTATAAATTCCAAGTATCTTTGTCCCAGAACTTGAGGTATCACTAGACGACATCCTTACATTATATAATTATCTTGTAATGGTAACTGATTTCTCTTATTGTAATAACAACACACTTTTGTATATTTGATATTATCTGGCAACCTGTTTGGCCATCCTTCATTCATCCAATTCACAATTTGCCTCAACAACTGATCATATCCTGTATTTTCTGCAACCTGGCATCTTAAGATTGGTGGCACTTCTATTATTGCAACGTATTATTCGGAGGCCTTGCTATCTGCCGTCGCATGATCCAAAAGTGAACGTGATACGAAATCTGCGATTTCAACTTTTTTTAGTGTATTCAATATTGAAATTATACAGAGCTAGACACAAAGCCCATCTTTGTAACCTTGCATTGGCAGTATTTGCTATATCTTTACCATTAAACATCAACTTCACTGATAAAGAATCCGTTAAAATTGTAAATGACCTACCATCAATAAATATGTGAAAGCGTTTCATCGCCACTACCCTCTCAAATTGTGCATATCGTTGCTCTGCTTGTGAAAACGTACCGGAAATACAACAAACTATTCTTAACTGTCTCTCCACTTTATTATACAACACGGCACCAATACCGCATTGACAATCATCTGTATGTAAAATTTGCGCTTTCTTTAGAGCTTGTTTAACTTTCTCAAACTCCTTAGTATGTTGTGCAGACCACTCCCAAACCTGGTTCTTTTTAATAACTTATATAAATTACGGATGCTTGAAGATAATCATGGTATATGCGTGGGATAGAAACCTATCATCCCAAACAAGAGTTACGTGTTGTGTAACACAAAAGTTGTGATACCTTGACAGGAATAAGACATTCTAATATAGGTTGTAACTTTTTTGCTGATATATTGATTCCTGAAGCTGAAATCTAAAACCCCCAAAATGTGTTTTTCTCAAAAAACTTACATTTTCCCTTACACACCTTTACGCTATCCTTTTGGAAACGTCGCCGAACTTTGTGAACCGTAACGTAACATTCCTCAAAATCTCTTCCCGTTATCATCACATCATCTAAGTGACAAAACACTCCCGTTATTGCCCGCAATAATTCGTCCACATAACGTTAAAAAATCTGTGCAGAGCTGTTTAAACAAACCGGAAGCCTTGTCTGATGAAATAGGCCCCACAGAGTGTTTATTCCAAGGTATTTACGTGAGTCCGTATGCATCTCAAGTTGAAAACATGGCTGACGTAAGTCTAACATCGTATAATAATTCGCTCCTGTAATTGTAAGGAGCGAAATAATTGTAACTAGTAATTGTAAGAAATTGTAACCAGTAATTGTAAGAAATTGTAACCAGTAATTGTAATTGTAACTGTATAATATGTAATTGATGTAGAATGTCTTCTATTGTTGGTAAAGGATATATCACTTTTCCGTTATCTTATTTAATAAAGTTTTTAAATCTAGACATAGTCTAATGTCATTATTCTTTTTCTGAACTGTTACTAAGGAAGTTGCCCACTCTGTATATTCAATTGCTTTTAGTACACCCTGTTGCTGTAAATTGTTCCATTCCTTTTGAACCGGCTAACGAAGTTGAAAAGGTACCGTTTAGTACTTCCTAAAGACGGGAATTTCTCCTTGTTCAATAGGAATGTGTATTTGATGTCCTACAATAGATTTAGTAATGTCACCAGTAAACACTTCATGTTCGCATTTGTTCGCTTTTGTTTAATATGCTTCACAAAATGTATCTCATTTGACGGAAGAAGAAGAGAATAAACCAGCATATTATGTCACCAGTTTGACCAAACCGCATCTAGCTAATTTCTACCAATGATTGGTCGCAAAGACATCCTGCATCTACATTTAATGGTAATTCTTTTAAAACATATAAATTACTTGCACATCTCAAGCAAGCGACGATGAGACATTTGTAATGAACAATAGTAAAAAATAATGCCTGTAAAAATTCTGATCTACCACAGATACCGATGCTCCAGTATTCACCTCAATAGCAAGGCAAATACTATCACACTGCAAATAAGTAGTGAGGATTGGGTTACATGTCTGTACATCATTATTCAACATGGGAACACCTACCAAGCTGTTCGCCTTGTCCTCAGCCACTTGTCGGTTATGACGTGAAGTTAACCAATTATTGCCATACCAAATATTTTTGCATCTGACTACCAAGATCTCCCAACTATAAACCATGTGTGTCCACGAAAAAAAAAAATGTAGTTTCTGTGATCTATCACGAACACTTTATAGATCCGTGACAAGAGTGTCAGTTTGACGTTTGATCACCGACTACGCCACTGCGAAATCCTTAAACTGGATTTCAAACGCTCCATCATATACATTTGTCTAATTCACAGTCGTAAGGTTCTACGTCGGCTGATACTAACAATCACTTCCAGATATACATTATAATTCTGCTAATGAACCAATCAATATGTACTTCACGATAAGCCATAACCAGTATACTATAAAACAGCTAATTCAATTCAATTTCCACCTATATACGTCAACCATTTCTATCTTCTTCTATCAATCACATATACATTCCATGTAATGGATTGCTATATTAACTTATAAAATTCTTTGAATACAAATCTTATATGATGAAACAAAGCTCATCTTCCTATAAGCCACATAAACTCGAAACGGAAAAAGCCACTATAACAATCGACAACACAACTTCTCTTCATTGTTATAATATCTTTAACGAATTTATATAAGTGATTTACAACAATGCTCAAAACATATTTTACATATAAAATTCAAAATAAATGTTAAATACCAAATAACTTTTCTGCTTACAATAGCAATGCAGTGCCAAGTTGTGTGATTCAACCTGGTGATGGTATGTAAATGTGAGTATGAAGCAAGTAAACAACATGCAACAAATCAGGAAACACAAGCAGATACAGTAAAACTCGGTTATAATGACATCGAAGGGACCCGAAAAATAGTGTCGATGTAACCGAGTGTTATGCTATCAGTCGAGTAAGATGGAAAATGATGCAGAACAAACTTAATTAGGCCTAGTTTAGATTGGATTCACTTGAAAATCTGATACTAACAGTGCAAAGTCGATATACAACATAAAGTACAGTACTTTATTAAAGTTCAGCCGCGTAAGATAGTAAAATATGACATAACGTAAAATAGAGTACTGTATTAAATTCCACGGAACAGTAAAATTAATCTGACTAAATTCACAAGAATCAGCTTTTCATCTTCCATTCTCAAATCTACGTATAGCTGCAACTGTTTGTTCCAAAGTTAAAGATTTTCTTTTTCCTAGCTATGCTGAACTTTTAAACTAGTGAAGGTAGTAGTACTACTGATCATCCGAGAGTGGCAATGGTGTGTGGATCTTCCCTGTAACAGTTTCCGAAAGTCATTGACAGAACGGGGAGGGTAAAGAAACTCTGAACACAGCCTCGAGTTCTCAAGGTCAAGCAGCAATAGATGTGAATAACATTATTCCTTATCTTTAGCCTACCGCGACCCTCTCATTAGCGGCACACGTGCCCTCTGTCTTTGTTTTTAGTGTTACCTTACTTCTAGCGCCCCTCTCTACCCCGCACCCAGGTACTCATAGTGAAACCCAACAGTGCTGTTTAAAAATAAGAAGGAATGGTCTGTAACGGAGAGAGAAGGAAAGAAGGAAAGTTCATTTCGTTCATTTAAAATTTGGCAATATGATTTTCCTTTCTTCCACAGATGAACAGTGGGTCGCAAATGATGATTTATGACTGAAGCGATTTGTCCTTTAGATCAGGAATCTCGAGAAAAATAGCCCCGAAGAGACTAGACAAACAGGTTCTTGGAAAACCGTACTCTGAACTGAGGTTTGAAATGACGTTATATGCGAGGTTGACGCATCTATGTTTGTCGCTTTAAGCAAGGTTAAAAAACACATTCCTTACGAGGAATGTGTTGGTACTACAGAAAACATGACGCTATAGGCGAGATGTCGCTATAACCGATGTCGTTGTAAACGAGTTACACTGTATTAAAAATTATCATCTCCAACATGTACTGGAACTCTCTTCGAAAGATGTTAACCTAATCTACTATTAAATTTTATCGTTACAGGAGCCAACAGACATCCAAGATGGAAGGGGACCAGAAGAAGATATCACCTCAAGTCCTTTCCATGTCTCTGTGCCGTCCTGTTTAGGGTCTGTGCTGTCCAATTTAAGATTTTGTCATTTCTTCTTTTTTCGTATAATAATGCAAATAAAATGAGTGGAGTATTCTTCGTCTCCCCCGCAGTAGCGGAATCAGTGGCCTTGAGAACATGCTGGATGCCAGGCCAAATGACTTCTTCAACACCAGTCTTGTTTATGAAAGAATGAGAAACTGCCCATGCAGTATCGGAACACCGGTACTGTGCTACGAACTAGGAGAATGCCTACTCTGCGATTATGTGAATATCGGGGACAGGGACTCCAAGCTCCCCAATCCCGGACACAAACCGCAAAACCAAAACATGCAGAGGCAGAGGTGTAAAGGAGGGCCCCTAGATAAAAAATACAGATAATTTCACGATAACAAATTAACAACGAAAGTAAAATCAATTGATTTCATAATAAAGGATAACTTTCATTTATCAATAATAAGTTAGCCTATTTAAAATTTGCGCGTTTTTTTTTTTTTGCTGCCATCCATGATTCTTGTTTCTCACTACGCATTCCGTTTATTCGAAAACGAATTTTGCGCTGTGCATACATATGGCTTCCATCAGATAAATTAATATAGAAGCGTAATACAGTTGTTAAGATTCCTTAAGTAATGCCAAACTCTTAAACTTTTTTGATTTTACAAAAAAAGGATCGCCCGTTTTATACATCTGGGTGCTCATGGAAATAAACAGCATATTCTAAATTCATAATACCCCCGTAATCTGTGTACTGCGGCCCTGAAACAGTTCGAAAGCGTAAGATTTTACTCTATTTTAACACGTTTTAGAACTGGATGACAATGTAATATTATCAACATGCACGGCAGTGCATGAGCCAAGTTCTTCACGTCAGAAAACGTTAGCACTGCCAGAAGCATGTTATACAGGAACAAGAGTTTATGGCAAAATCGACCATTTGGGGGCCCCGTAAGAAAAAAGATGTTAAAGATAGGAATATGAGCTTTTGCCGTTAAGGAGATATGGTAAATATGTGCAGATGTACAAAATTTCATATTCGTATCTCATACTATGTTCTACTTGTGGACCCCTGAAATTGCACATTTTAGGCTAACTGACACTCACTCACTCACTCACTGACTGACTCACTCATCATATTGTTTAGGGTGTTTGGAGTAAGCTAGAAACATGAAATTTGGTATGAAGGTAGAGGATGATAAGTAGATAAAGGAAAAATTCCGATATTTTGAAAAGGTCTCCATCTTGGATTCAAAATGGCCGCCAAACCTAAAATTTCAAAGAATACACAGCCTAAACGGCTAAAGATAGGGTAATGGTGGGACAGTTGGCGCACTTTTTAAAAGAAAGGGAAAAAAATAAATATTTATGTTTTTATATACTTCAAAAATAGATTACACGTAATTTCAATCATTAATGAACAATGGAAATGCACATTAACTAGGTTATTGACAGCCACTTAACAACAGTATGCATCCAAAAAAAGTGAAGCTTTTAGCCATCTGTCCCACCCAGGTGGGAAAGATGGCGCACCTGGGTGGGTAAGATGGCGCAGAGAGAATTTCAAACAAAGAAAAAGTTTATTACATTACACATTCTTCTTGGCAGCCCGTAGTTTCTTGTTTTGTATTCTTCCACAAGCAGAACACTTATCTGAGTACACTGAGCATGTTTCATGTAGCCACCTTTCGCACATAATACATTGTATCCAGTCTGCGGTGGATGTTGTATCTTCATACAGTTCTAGGCACTCAACACATTCATTTTCGTTGTCACTAATAGAACTGTCATTGTCATCCATGACAAGCGAAGATGCGGACGATGATGAAGAAGAGGAAGAGATCCTTCGGCGTCTTTTGACGGTCTTCAACTTGGGACGTTGTAGGTTCTTCTTCAGAGCATCATACTTCAACTTCTTCTTTGCAATGAAATCTTCTCGGGTGATAACATCAGCTGTTTGTTTCCTTTTCGATGTCTTCGGTCTGGGTACACTAGGAATTGGAGAAATTAACTTAATCACCTTGTTGGGAGTCATTGGTTCGATATTGTTTCCCCCTGCAGTATCGCTGGAAGTGCCATGTTTTTGTGTTGAAGGATGATTTGAGGTTTCGGTAGTATCACGGGATGTGCTCGGTTGTGGTGTTGGAGAGTGGCCTGTGGATTCTGTAGTAACTTGAGATGCGTTAGCATGTGATGTTGAAGCGTGGCTTGGATGTTGTATCTGTTGAGTATCGACTTGTGATATGTCGGAAATTGAATACGCATGGTCGGGAATAGCGGTCCTATTTAGAGGAAATATTCCAGTAGCTTTAAAACCGGCAAGTCCATTGGCTGTAGTTGCTGCGCGTTCCCATGCACGGCAAAGTAGTCCACCAAACTGATGACGTGTGATTTTTCGGTTAGGATTCGTTATTATCCAAGATTGACAAGCCTGATAGAAATAAGCCTTCAAAGGCTTAAAGAAAGAGCGGTCCAAAGGCTGAAGGTAATGGGTTGTATGACTTGGAATACAAAGGATGATAATATCATTGTTCATGGCAAAGTCCAACATTTCAAAGGAACTCATGTGACTAGCATGTCCATCCAAGACAAGCAGTACTTTCCCAGCAGGCTTTCGAGGAGCAAAATGATTCTTTAACCAGTCCATGAAAATCTCTGAACTAATGTACGCTGACTTTTTATTCATAACAACTTTTGAACCAGGTGGTAGTCCATCACTATATTCTGGCTTTTTGTTTACACCTTTAAAAATGCAATATGGTGGAAGATAATTACCTTCTGCGTTGCAACACGCCACAACGGTTATTGTTTCCCCTTTCTCTGCTGATGTAACCACGTGAACGTCCTTGCTGCCTTTAAAAGCAACAACTTTTTCAGGTTTGTTGTTCAGTTGTAAACCTGATTCATCGACATTGTAAATACTGCCAGGTTTATCAAGGAGATTGTTTGTTTGCATTGTTTTTTCAAGCAAATCAAAATATTTATTCACTTCATCTCTGTTCATGCCCTGAGCCCTTGCTAACGAAATTCCCTCGGCTTTCCTTAAGGACAGTTCTGGATTACGTTCTATGAATGACCTAAACCAATCACGGCCTGCAATTTGCTTCTCCTGATTGAATCTATTCTTCACCTTAGTTAGCGTAGCTAGCTGAAACGCAATAATCTGAAGAACTTTTCTAGTCGGAGCAAATCCAGCAGCTTGCAGCTTCTGAATGTGTTGCACTAATTTAGTCTCAGCATCTCGGCCTAAACAAGATGAAGGGCCCAATGGTGTCTTACTGAAGTTTTTGGAAAGAAGGCGCCTACGTAGAGTAGATTCCGGTAAGTTGAACTGTCGAGCGGCTTCTCTGATGTTGATCTTCTCATTAATTACACGCTGTGCGGCACTTTGGAGATCTTCCTCCGTCCAAGCTGCCCGTTCACTTTTTCTCTGTCGCTTTCTGGGCATGTTTTCTGCAACAAAAAAGAGAAACAACTCATTAGTAATAATCAGTATGTAAAAATACAGTCTGCTAAAAAGAGACAAATATATGAAATAACTACACCTGCAGTTCTGTAAAACCTGCGTGTATGTTGCATAGGGTGCCCTGCTTAAAATGATGCCATGCTTTTCATATATATAAAGATTAAACCTGATGGTTGAAATGTCTAACCCTAAACTTCAAAAGGCACATAAATCATAATGTCATTTTAAGCATGTAGTTAGTACACAATGATAAATCTATCCCCTGTGCGATGTGCAATCACCGTAAAGGCGCATGGGTGATATGGATGTAGTGCCCCACATATTTTTGACCTACGACACAAGATAAGATGAGTTAGTCAGTCCCACGCTCGCCTGCCTTTACCTCTCAATGTGCCCAGAAGAACCAGGGGCACGCTTGTACTCAATTTGATAGAAGGCTGCGTGCATGGGAGGACTGAAGGTAAGTTTGAACGTTTTGGCCGGGATTTGAACCCGGTCGGCCGATTCGTTGTCACACGCACTACCAACTGAGCTACCACTCCTTCTAAACATGAGGTTAGTACCTTTAATAGTATGCAAATTGCCTAGGGATCTGAACACTACAAATTTTAAAAGCACAATAAAATATCTCAACAAAACAGTACAAAGTCGTCATATAAAATGTGAAGCATATTTAAAGAACAAGACAGATACTCTTATTGCCAATACATATTTTTAAATTTATCTTTTGTATTTTTTTTTCACATATCATTCACATGTATCTACATAATGTATTTTTGAATACATAAAATTGTGGGTGATAGGAGCGTAGGGCAGCCAGAGAATTTAGTTTTAGAATTGAAATAGGGAATATCAGAGTGTTGCAAGGTTTACGTGAAGTTACGAAGATTAAAAACAACAGAAATGTGCGTCATCTGTCCCACCCTAAACTGCGTCATCTTACCCCACTACGTGGCAATGAATGTTTCTTCCACATAGCTCGCCAGTGGGTAGCACCTACTTGACCATACACAGCAACTACAAAAGAGTAGTGAACAAGCTTCCTGAACATATGCTCGAAATTGTCTTAATTACTGAGTAAATAAGATTCAAAACGTACACAAAATAGTAGCGATAAAAATATTTCACTTACCTGACACGTATTTTCAACTTTGAAGGTGTGTTGTACCTTCACTTTCTGTTCTACCGGGAAGAAATCTTCTAACTCTT
>JAGDQP010028785.1:11611-23877 GCA_022664845.1 Lepisma saccharinum
GTACTGAGCCCGCCTTTTTCTTCTCAAGAAAAAAAAGGGTTCTTCTTCCGATAAAGCAAGCTTTCAACAACCGCGCGAGTGGCTACCGCCGCTTCTGCTTGCCTGCTGCAGACAGCAACTAAAACCGATCCTCTTTACCTAGCAATATTTCGTCCGGGCTTGAGACGGAGTTTTTCGTAACCGTCGCTAGATGTCACAGAGAGTCAGAGCGTAGCATTCGATAACGTGTTTCAACTTTCGAAATTCTACTTTCTATTTTCTTCTCATTGCGTTTATGTTCATACGCGTTCTTTCTGTTGTTGTTTTTTCGTAACCCGAGATTTTATTTTGTTAAACATACCAGGTGCGTAAATATGAAACCAGAATTTATGTACAGAAAAGATACAGTGATTGGATGACAATGCTAAGAACTATTTTATTCGAAGTATTGGCCATCGCTAGCGATACATTTCTGCCATCGTTCCGGCAATGTGTGGATGCCAGACCAAAAAAAAAAAAACTGTGCCTCTTGTGCTGCAAACCAATCATCAAGCCATTTTCGTAAGATGCGAAGCGCTGGTCAGCAAGTGCGTGTCCCATGGACGCAAATAAGTGAAAATCGCAAGGCGCCAAGTCTGGTGAGTAAGCCGCATGCGGAAGGATTTCCCAGCAAAACGTTGCAATCGTTTCCTTGACCGGTTTTGCTGTGTGGGAGGGTACATTATCGTGAAGCACAATTACTTTCTGTTGTCTTTGGTCATATTCTGGTCGTTTTTCACGCAAAGCTTGATACAAATCGATCATTTGTTGTCGGTAACGTTGGGTATTAACGGTTTCGCCAGGTTTCAGCAGTTCATAATAGATCCCTTCTGATCCCACCAAACACAAAGCATTGTCTTCCGTCCATAGCGATTTGGTCTTGAAGTCGATGTCGTCGGTTCTTCTGGAGTTACCCATGATCTTTTACGCTTAGGATTCTCGAAATAGATCCACTTTTCGTCACCAGTCACAATTCGATGGAGAAATGATTTCCTTTTGTACCTGGCGAGCAGAATTTCGTAAGTGGTTTTTCGGTTTTCCTGCTGCCGTTTAGTCAATGCATGTGGAACCCATTTTCCCACCTTCTGAATCTTGCCCATAGCTTTTAAACATATGGAAACTGCTTCTCGTGTCACATTTAATTGATCCGCAAGTTGTTGCGTTTGAGCGTCATCCTCATCCAACAAAGCTTGCAATTCGCTGTCTGCAAACTTTTTTGGTGGTTTTCCACTTCTTCGTTTCTCACGTCAAAATCGCCACTTTTAAATTTTGTAAACCACACACAGCACTGACTTACCAAGAGCATGATCACCGTAAGCTTCGACAAGCATGCGATGCGATTCTGCAGCAGTTTTCTTCAAATTGTAACAAAATATCAATGCTGTCCGCACATCGTAGTTTGTAGGTACAAATTGCGCTTGTTCAACGCTATTAAACACTACACTATGACATGAAACGTGTCTGGTTGTGAGTTGCAAATTGTTATCAGCAATCAAAACAAGCAAGTGGCGCCAAGGACGCAGTTTTACGGTAACCACAGTGACAGCTAATGCCGTCTATGCACAAATTTCGGTTTCATATTTGCACACTTGGTAAATACACAACAGAAATGAAAAGAAACATTATTTCAACATTACATACAAAAGAAGTAAAAAATGTAGTGAATTATCTCAGGTTTGTTTTTCAAATGTGTTATGAAAACATGTTATGCAAGTGTACAATATAGTATGGGAACGTCGAGATAAAGCGACATCTGTCTATGTTTATTGTATTATAATGTCATGATTAGCTCAAGTTATTGCCCAGTAGCACACAAACGTGTTTTGAACGTTAATTAATCGTTATTGGTTGAAAAGAGTACGTTTAATTTTAAATCATATTTCAACTAAGACGTGATATTCTTGATAAGACGTTAGTTCGACGTGGATCCAACTGCTGTTTTCAACTATAGTATAAATTTCATTTTATAGGATTCTTTCTAATATAATAGAATAAATTTTGCAATTAAAAGCTAATTGAATGCCATTAACTATTATTTTGTGTCCTCTTTTGCATGTTGAAAACACGTTGAATTTCAGTCTATATTCCAATGAAAATTTGATTTCGTTGATAGGACGCTAATGTGACGTGTTTTTAACTATTTTATTGAACTGTGTCTTTGATTACGCTTCATATGTGTATTTTCAAGTGAATGCATAAACATTGTGCTGGATGAGAATATTATAAAATTATGTTTCTCATGTTCTCCTTTGCATGTTGAAAATATATTGAATTTTAAACTATATTTCAACGAACATTTAATTTCGTTAATTCGGTGTAAATGTAAAGTGTTTTCAACTATGACATACATTTCGCTTTATTTGCGTTTTTCGAAAGCAATATATTACAGTTATTGAGAAATACAAATTTAATAGTGCAGCGATGGTCAGTGTTAAAAGAAGGAAAAATGCACATAACAAAGAAAGAGGGAAAGTATTATTATCCTTACGTGATAGTGAAACGACCGGTCTGGATTTGTGGCGAAGGCGTTCAAGACTGCCTTTTACTACAGATACCGTAAATGAGTAGTGACTCTCAAGGCAACTTCATGGATAAGTTGATAGCGTGTCTAGCTACCAACGACGCGTGCGGAAAGTTCCATCTTTGAATCCCACAGCAGACAGTTGGATAATTTACTTTTAGAAAATTAATACTGTATAAATGATGAAAGCAATGGACAAAATGCAGCTAAATATGTATAACAATAGGCAACAATACTGCTCTGTTTTGTCCAGCTCAGCCCGTTTCTTCATCGCCCACTTCTTGATTTCAACCTTGTTTCTTCTCAACCATTATTCAACGTCAAATAAACCATTGAACAGGTGGAAATTTTTGTACATCTATAACGTTAAAATTACGTTTCGGTACTAACGTTTAATCCATGTATTTTCAACGTATGTGGGATATTGGGATTTAGTGCAGTTTTGAACATTTTGGAAATAACACTTTGAGTTAGCTTAGTTGCATTCACATCTTTATCTCAGTCATTTATTGCAAACTTTGTAAGCAACATTCAGTTTACTGAGAATTCCATAATGCGTCAGTTTCGTTGGACAAGTGAGAACAAACACGGACTTCGGATTGAAGGTATGCAGGTTTGAGTCTTGCTGCGGGACTCTATAACTTTCACTGGGTGAAAGCCAGTATGGTGTCTAGACAAACTTTATTTTTGCTTGCCTTCGGAAGAGTACTCGCGGAATGATGTCATCCTTCAGACATGTGATGGGGCTAGGCAATAGCTTCATGTCCGTCGAATAAATATAAGTTAATAAATGAAAATGGACAGACTAACAGACTAATTGATTGAATATATGACTTATTTATTGATAGATCGAATGAACGAATGATTGATTAATTGAATTATTTATTCATTCATTGATCTCGAGAAGTAGATGTTCGTGATGAAAACTGGCTTGATATTGCCCAGGGTAGAATCCAATGGCGAACGTTTGTTACTGAGGCGGTGAACTTGCGAGTTCCATAAGCCATAGAGTTAGTTAGTTCATTGATTGAACAATACAAGGTTCATCAAAACAGATATCGAACAAAGTAGTAACTTGAGGACGAGAAGCGCTGAGTAATAGACTCACAAAATATTACACCAGGATCTCCCTAATTTTCACCATCCAAATGCTGGAATAGTATCTACCCTGGCCTTTGTCTTCCCCATCCATTTGCTCGGAGTATCCAAGGGACGTGATCCCTTCAACTTAGCTCGCAACTGCTTGTTTGGACTTATGTATCAATAAATTGTAATAAACGTTATAAGCATTATCTGGAACATGATGTATCCATGTGAAGAGCATTGGTCATGCGCAGATGGAGCAATTCTGGGTTCGGAGAAGCATTAAAACTCGTGATGATAAATCAGACAATTCTCGTGAATGCCATTGGAAAAAGCATTTTATGGAGGGATTACTCCTGCATTGTTAGACAGCCAACCATACATAACTGTGCTAAGGGTGGCGGAGCACTTGCTAGTACTGAAATAATTCTTGTAGTCCAAGCGCTAGCTTACATTGAGTATGCAATGCACTGAAAGATTAAAGGCACTTGGACTTTTGATTTTGGTAATTAGGATTTAAGTGAGTATGAAAAAGTATGTCGTCGACCTCCGGGACGGGCGACAACTGCGGGGAAGGGGGAAAAGTATCGAAAAACATGAATCACAGAATTGATCATAACTCGCTTACTAAACATATTGAGGCGTATGTGCGAACAAAATCTATGTTCCATGTTAAAAGATAGCACAAAGACTTTTGTCCACATAAGCAAGAAATTAGGGGTTTCAAGTAATGAATAGTATTTTTTCCCTAAATTTATCAGCAATATTATTATTTTTATTAACAATAAGTATTATAAAAATATTAACCCCCCCCCCCCCTCCAACTTGCAATAATTAAGCCCAAAACAGTCCAGTAACTGTTTTTAAGGAGAGGCCGCACGGCGGTCGCGCAACCCCTCCCGAAGGAAAAAAAATATGTTTCTATAGCATTATTTCAACAATTTATCTTCGAAAAGGCTTCAATTTGTTTCCGGATAAATCTAATTTATCAAGAAATATCAATTTTCGGGAACTGATGTCATATTTCATGAGAAAACCTAGCAATATAAGCGGAAATATGACAAATTTACACTTAAAAAATTCACTTAGCATGAAAATATTTAAAAAATGTACCCGGTCTATTCCCCCTGCACCCGCTTCTCACGAAGATCCTGGATGTGTCACTGTGTAGAAGAAAAATACTTAGGAAAATCACGATTCATACTTATTCTTGATATCACAGCTGGAGGAAGATCAGAAGAAAGCCTATAACATCTCCAATATCCTTCGTATTATTTGCGATAATCTTTGGGGGAGAAGACCTCACATCGTTACAACTAATTTATAAGCAATGTCTGGCAGAAAGCATTTTTGTGGCATAAACATCTTATTTCCACAGTCACGGCACATCCCCGAAACGTTTGTCAAATACAAGCACGACGGTAAAAAGTTGTAGTTCATCCAACTCACGTCAGTACAACCTTATCAAGCACCATTGGAGGAGGCTAGTTCAACCCTTCCTGTTGCTTTCAACATGTAGACTTCTCCTACTTCACTTTTAGCTCGTAATATAAGTTCGTTAGGCACCGTTGTGAACTTATATCTCTAGAAGGATTTCGAATTCGGGACTACGATTTGGCACACTTAGGTTTTCTGTGATGCACTTACATTTAAACTTTGTTTTATTCCTGGACTACTCTGTCACATACGAAAGGTTCCCTTGTGAGTTCAAAGCTGTCAGATTTCATCGAAATAGAAAACACTGGAAAAGGAATGTCTTCGGAACACATGAGTCGGGTTTTATATTCTGTTTTAGATACTGTTCGAAATGAACTGAATCTAAGATTTTCAAGCAATGAGTTTTTAAAGTCGATTCACGCTGCAGGGAAACTCAAACATGACAAACTGTAGTACTTGAAAGAGTTGCGAAAATTTATAAGCAAAGAGAAGCTTTTGAAGAAACCTGCAAAATGTTAGCAACAGTGACAACATTTCCTTGCAGGTACGGTCGGTTCGAGGGATGTTCGAACTGTTCCCCCGAACAGGGCGCCAATCATTTCGGGCGCGAGTGTATAGAAACGGGAAAACGGCATAGCGCAATAATTTCGAGAACTAGAATTTTGTTTTTATTTTACTTTAATTTCATGTTCTTATTTATTCTTCAGTTATTACAATCTTTTATTATTAAAACTTTCAAAATATGAGTAGAATCATTATGTTGGTACACAAGTACGCTATTTCACTAAGGACGCCATTTTTTATAATAAAACAAACGCTAAATTTGAATTTATTCTTACTACGTAATGATTACGTCAAAAATATTCACACTCTAAGTTAAATCAATTAGTACGTCGGCATGGGGGCGCCACAAATGCTGAGTTGAATTGTTTCGAGACTTTAGCATTGACATATCAGCAAAATTGATGAAATTGCTAGGCCTATTGTTATGTATGAGCTCGGCAAATTAAATTACTATTAATGAGGCCTCACCGAAAATTTGAAACAGAGCGCCCGATTAACGTCTACTCTGCTTGCAAGACCACTATGTGCGAGTCCATATTCTCTGTCCTTATAAATATAGACACTCCTAGAAGGCAAAGTATGACGGGTGCAAGACAAGTTCATTTGACTTTATACCTGGCATTTAAAAACAGGCGAACATAGCGATTAAATATTAACCAATTTCTACAGCTGTTCCAGGGATATCATGCAAGAAGATTGCAATTATTTTGATGATTATAATTGTAACCCAGATCTTTGGTTCCATAAAAATTTTGATAAGAGACATTGCCCACCTTCCTAATATCTCAATTGTCCTCCTCAACAGTAGATCTTCGATACGAACCTGATGTCCATTAGGCCACGGCTAATACTTTCCGAGGCAATAATTTTTTTTTTTTAGAAGTATTTGGAATGGCTCTTCTTATGAACAAAACTCATGTGGATATACACTTCCGGAACGAAGAGCCCACTCTCGCGTAGCTTGAAATATAAGTAACAGCGAGAAACGCTCAATTCGGCAACTTTAGTCTGACCTTGTGGTTAAGGCGTCGGGAAGCTGATCCGCAGGTCCCGGGTTCGAACCCTAGCGTACATTTTTTGCATATTTTTTAAAAAGAAAATTAAAGTTTTCTCGTTTTTTATGTAAATATACGAAAGGAAATTTAATAAAAGTAGTGATAATTTTAAAAGAGATCACTAAAAACTAGGATGTATATAAACCCACTAGGGTAGGATGCACACCGAGCGAAGTGAGGTATGCAAGGGGGCACGGTACGTCCGAAGGGAGCTGGGTGGCGTTAGCCGCGGGGGGGGGGAGCAGCCCCGGTTACCGGTGGGCATACACAAAAGTGCTGTTTACTCAAAAGTTCTGTGCCGTACCGGAAGTGTTTCCAAGTGGGCTCTCCTTAAAGAAGAGGCACTCCAAATACTTCTTTTAAAAATCTCGTCTTTCCGAGAGCTCTTTATACCTATACGCCGATCATAATAATAATGGTTGTAGTAATACAACGTTTAACATGGCGGCGTCCTATCGGGTATAATAAAAATAAAAGAATTGATCCTGACATTCCTGCCTTAACTAGTCGTTCCTTATAAACTTATTAATAATAGATATGATAATATAAAAATGTTTTAGACAGAAGAAATAAAAAAAAAAGCAATTGAATATTTTAAAACTACGACAGTAATTACTATTATGATCCGACACTGGTAGAAATCAGGCAAAAAAACACAGTATAATAGTACAATCTAAAAAAGAAAAGGAAGAAGTAATTAAGTGTAGGCACTAAGCACATGTGGAAACTAATTAATCGTAACAACTGGTAGTTAAGAAAGGAGAGTTTTAATTTAGCATCTAGATAGAAATTAAAGAGTATCAATATGGCAGTGGTAAGTTTTTTTCTTTGGTCCGTACTTTAGGAGACACACTGAAGTGGTACGAAAGCACCTTTGTACACTATCTGCAAGGTAGCGCAGGTTTTTGCGTGATATAGTAAAAGAAATATTATATAATCAGTGCACTTTACAGTTTATACATAGTGTACAAAGGTACTTTCCTTTTAATTGAAGTGCGTCTCGTACTATTTATAATGTGAGTTAAAATTAAGAGTAGGCTTTTTTTTTTTTTTTTGTACTTCGTTACACTGTGTTGAAAGTACTGCAAAATGTTAACTTATTTAGGATAAATACAAATCAGAATTTGATACAACGTCAAAGGGTAAGAACATACGTCTTTGTACATTGTCCTTGCACTCACATCACATTTTCCTTATTACAATAAGGAAAGCGTGCTGGTTGGAATTAGTGTCGTCAAAAGGCTTCTAGCAATTAGGTTAATTTTGCTTTAGCTTCCGACAGCTATTGAGTCATATATACGCTCTGTACCTCGCGTTTCTTAGTGAATACTTATCACAGGTACGTCTGTACACACACTTCGACAGTTAGGAATCCAAGAAGTGTTGCGAAGAGAAATTGGTCAATATTCGTTAAATACGTACTCGAGTTTTTGACCAGATAGGCGACAGGCAGAGGAATACTAATGGCGTGGCTTTGTGTTACTAATGACACGTGTGTTGCTACAAAAATCACGGACAGCCTGTCGAGCTGGTGAAGATGGGTTAGATTTTTTTTTTTATGTACTTCACCTTTTACCTCACACCATGTGTTCGGCTGAACGCAGGTGTACCTAAATAGTCCCTCGGACTTTCCATACTTTCGTGGGCCGAAACTTGGTAAAAATTTGGCGTTTCAACACTTCCTCACCCGTTGGAAAGATTACATATCTTCTACAAATTGACATGGTCTGGATTAGTTGCAGTACAATTACCTGTAGTGATTTTTCACTCACGATTTTATTCAGACGCATTTCTAATATTCATTACAACTTGTGCTTCGATGTTACAGTCTTTTCCGGGGTAGTAATGCCGAAAGATTGAAGATAAGATAAAATGAATTTTATGGGCGGTAACAGCACTATGGCTTACGCCTGTCCCGCAGAAAGATTAAGGCGAGTTAGTTAACCTCAGATTATTATTGTTTTGAAACTACAATTACATATGCACATACAGATTTCATCCATAGTGCGCGCTTTTGGAGTAAAGCACATTGATTTTTTCTGTAATTCCACACACTTAATTTTACTTTTTTTTTCTTCTTCTTTCTTATGACGAACCTAATTCCTTTCAGCACGCTTTCCGAATCTAATCTTTAACGAAAAGGGTCGACCAGTTATCTTAGATACGGTACTCAAATTTTCACCTTAAATGTTGATGTCATACGCCTACACAATTACGGACATTCTAATTTCTCGGCTAAAATAATCAATGTCAAAACCTCAGGTAGTTAATTCAATACACATTCACATGTATTATTGGGGTCGCTATCCTAAATTTCGTTATTGCTCGTCATTTGTCCAGTATCTTCAAAACATATGAAAAGACACACACACACACGCAGCGTAGGTATATAGTCACACGAAGTTAATGCTGGGTTTTCCCCACCCATGTCCTGGCCTGAGCTAAAATTGCCTAAAGGGCGTAAATGAAATTCAAATAGAAGTTGAACCATTTAACAGTTTGTGCACCAGACGATGGAACAAGAAAGTTCCGATATCGGTCGTAATGTGTGCTGACGTTTTAAGTGCGCCAGAAAGCAGTACATCCCGCCGCGAAGTAGCTAAATTAGCTTTCGAAAGTGTTAGTTTAGCTACTATAACACGGCTAAATTGAAAACTAAACCTAACTAGTGCATAACTGTTACATGTATAGACACACCTAAATATCGAGCGGCCGTAGCTAACTTGGTTGAGTGTTGGCTTCGCATCCGGGAGGTTCTAGGTTCAATATCAGTAGCCGACCATCCTGACTTGGGTTTTCATCAGTCACACCAGGCAAAAACCGGGATGGCACCTTCCATTTAGGCCCTGGTCGACTCCTTACCCTATACCTGCCTGAGCCATAAATGCGTAAAGGCTATAAATGAAATTCAATTCAATAAGTTTCAACGTTTATTACTAATATTATTCCCTATGTTGGTAAGCCAAAGGGAAAGAGGCCGTTGGGATGACAGTATTAAAAGGGATGTTCATGATGAAAACTGACTTTATGTTGCCTAGGATAGAATCTAATGGCGGCGATGAACTTGAGAGTTCCGTCAGCCGTAATGTTAGTATGTTTCGTGATAATTAAATGACTATTTATTGGCATGATTTCTATTCTTTCAGAAAGGGAAAAAGAGAGTAAAAAAGCTCCGTATTAGTAAAGTGAAGAGAAACAATCAACTGAGAACAAAATTAATTAAGCAAGGGAAAATCAAACCAAAGACAAAGCCAAGAATTTTCCATCGTCGTCAGCCAAAAACTCCAGAAAATGTTCCTGAAGCCAAGAAGGACGAGACTCAGGAGAAAGAGGAAGAGACGGTTAGTGGAGAAGCATTCCTGGATATGATAGATCCAGATGATTTAGCCTTCCTGGAAAAAGCTGTCTCACAAAGGTCCTACTCGCTACTGAAGCATATCAGGTTTAAAGGGTAAGAAGTTTGGAGTATTTTTGTGTTAATTTTGTTGTTCAGATAAATACATCCATCGTTTAAATAAATTGGAATTAAGCGTAAGGTATTGTAAACTTATTATTTTATGTATACACGTTGCATAACATAAATAACTGCATTAAATAGCCAGCTGGAGTTGTGGTCACAGTTTCAGTTCTCGCCAGGGTTCATTGAACGGAGTGGTTTGAACAGAAACTTTGGTTCCCTTCTCTAGAAAGTCACCAGCTCGTCTGCGACGTTCACAACAATCAATCAATCAACTTTTCATTTTTTTCCCCAGGAGATATTCTGTTAGTATAGAAGTTGCTACACTGCTGGTCAAAATATTTTATATATTAAAAAAAGACAAGTATAATGGGTCTTGCTCATTGATGAAGCCTACATACAGCCTAGGTAGATCCTTTAGACACTAGTTTGAATTAAAAGAACACAACTGTAGATAATTTGGTGTATTGGAAACAAGGAGGCTTATTCATGTGTTTATAAGCTAATTTTGAAGAATAACAGAAGTTAGGGACCCCAAAGTACCTCAGAATATCCTGAATCATTGTTCGCTGATACAAACTAACCTTCGTGACGAAACTATATATTCCGTTACGCCAGATGGTACCAATAGGGAAGAATGACATGTATTAACTTCTCCACATAGCTTGTTTTCATATGAAGAGTGGAAATGCTCTAAGTGCCAAATTAGAAACTTAGATTTCGTAGCACATTGTTTTCACCTCTTCCTGATTTATTTGGCATTTGGAATAAGGATAGGGACACGCGGGTGGGTACATCGAACATGCTTGTGGACAAAAAAATTTTTTTCTTCTTCAAACAATGACACTTAGAACGTTTGGCATTTGCACTCTTCATATTTTTTTTATGATTAAAGGTTAAAGAAAGAACTATAATATCCTGGTACGATTTGGAATTCCGAAAAACATTGAGTAAGGATGTATTTCAGCTAAAGATTCTCTTTGACTCCGCCGTGTTTCAGTCTTAACACGCTATCTAATTGGGTTTAGATAAGTAGGGAAAGAGGTAGATTGAAGATCATAATGAATTCTTCACGCTGTCTTGGTCGCTAAAATCACCGGGCCGTAACTTGATTGAACATGTTTTGGATGCATTGGAATGCGCTTTGAGATCTTCTGCCTTTCCCCAAGAAATTTGCTCCAACTGGCAATCTTTCTCTCAAAATGCTATAAAGTTATTTCGCATCTTGCGAAAAAATCCGGCGTTAAGTTAAACCCTGCTTATATGACTACAAATAAGAGTGTAGTGCGTAAAAATTGAAATGTAACAAGATATAAAGTCAAGACAAAATCATGCCGTTCAGCAATATTTACGCCCGAGGCTTCTATTTTGAGTCATAGGAGGAAAATCTTGTAAGGCGTTCATTTAGGCCGGTATCAAAATTTTCCTTTTTAGTACATTTTCATAAAAGCTCTTGTATTTATTTTTTTACCATAAATTATGACTATTTTTCTGCAGAAATGAAGATAGAGATGCGAGGAAGAAGAGAAAAATTGATGAAACCAACAATTCTGTAGAACAGAAATATGAAGAGACTGTTGTAGGTACAGAAACGAAGAAAATGAAGATGTTATTACCTATTAAGACAAAGCATGGTCTTATTACAAGGGAAGTGGAACAAGAAGGTGAGAATAATCTAGGATCGTAAGTTGAAACAACAAAATACATGTTTTAGTTGTGTAAGAGTCCGTATTATCGAGGAGAGGGGAAAGTTGCAGTCTACCCATAAGCGGAGTATGTGTGCCCCACTAATTCCTGTGAAGATTCTGTGCTACAGATGTACTTCAGGGTAGACTGTTTTTGTTACATACGTAGGCAATAAGACGCTAATATCAATGAAACCAATTATCCTTCCAATAATCTCCATACTAGCCTTGAGCGCTTCCGCCCTCCCTCAGACATGGACCCACCTCCACTTCCTAGCAACCATCCCCTAGAACGTTTCATCTCCTCCATTATCTCTGCCAGCACCAATAGTGAGTTCTCACATCAGATGGCCAACCAACCTAACCTAACCCATAACCAACGCAAAGCCCTTGTAGCGCTACG
Organism: Lepisma saccharinum; assembly: GCA_022664845.1. Taxonomy (NCBI): domain Eukaryota; kingdom Metazoa; phylum Arthropoda; class Insecta; order Zygentoma; family Lepismatidae; genus Lepisma; species Lepisma saccharinum. The sequence goes on from JAGDQP010028785.1 coordinate 23,835, forward strand.
CGAGAACCATGACATAATGGTCCTCCCAGCGGACAAGGGGTCC
>JAGDQP010028786.1:0-23876 GCA_022664845.1 Lepisma saccharinum
TTATGTTCCCAAGCATTTCATTTTGTCTACTTTCTCTATAATTTCACTTTTAATTATTATGAATTCAATTTATTATCTGGTCTTCAGTAATCTAATACTCAGGCCAGGATAGAGGACGGAAAAGGATGCGGCAAGATGTCGGTCAGGGCCTATGTTGAAGGTACCATCCCAGCATTTGCCTGGTGTGACTGAGGAAAAACGTTAGTCAGAATGGTCGGTAGTTGGGATTGAACCCACGACCTCCTGAATGCTAAGCCAACGCAATACAACTGAGCTATGCCGCTCGGTTTACTTATTATCTCTTTTCCTCTGTGTTTCGCCTTGTTATCATGTATTTTCATTTTCTCTACGTTCACCTATAGACCTGTCTCATCGCAGGCTTCTACACAAAAGAGGCGGCGAGATGAAATAACATTTTTAGCGTAATTAAAACAATTTCCAGTTTGTATGATTGGCAACAACACATTATATTTCTTTGAATCCGATAATCAACGACCGGGCATTTTATTCTATATCGTGTTTGTTTCGCAAGCTATTGTTATTTAATGTATTCCCTGTTGTAGTTGCAATTCTGAGGAGTTAAGAAGATTCGCGTTCAGTACTTCTGAGTGTCTGACAACAGCTGCTCTTTTAAATTGTTACTGCATTTCAAGCGATATGCTGACTTCCAGTTCTAAAAAAGAGTGTACAATGAAGACTTCAAATATGGATTTACATATATCGAGAGGGATGGTGTCCAATTACCACAGTGTGTTGTGTGCCATAATATTCTGAGCTGCGACGCTCTACGCCCGGGTCGATTGGAACGACATTTAAATATAACGACCATCCACTCTTAAAGACAGGCCTAAAGATTTTTTTATTGGGAAAAGAAACACTCTGAAACATATTAAGTTGGACTGCATAGGAACATTTCAACAACAGAATGAAAAAGTGGTGGAAGTATCATACGAGCTTTCCTACTTAATAGCAAAAAACAAAAATCCCAATAGTATTGGAGAGACGCTCGTCAAATCTTGCTTGGTTAAAGCGACTAACATTGTTCTTAGGGTGGAAAGTTACGCAATGGATAAAAAAATCGCTGTCAAATAATAGTGTGAAGCAAAGAATTGATGAAATGTCTTCAGATATAAAAAGTCAGGTGATTGAAAAACTTAAAATCTCTCCATTATTTGCTTTCCAGTGCGATGATTCCACTGGTATTGCTCAGTGTTGTCAGCTGATGATTTATTGTCGATTTGTAAATGAGAAGAAGTCGATTGAAGAACTCTTGTTCCCAAAATGTTTGGAAACAACATCTAAAGGTTCTGATGTTTTTTCTGCCATTTGTAACTTTTTGCTGAAAATTATTTATATTGGGACAGAGTTGTAGGAATCTGTACTGACGGAGCACCAGCGATGTTAGGCTCCCGATCTGGCTTCATAAAGCTTGCCAGAGAGAAGAATCCTGCAATTATTGGCTCTCACTGCATGATCCACAGGCAAGCTTTAGCTTCGAAAACTTTACCAACAGATCTGAACTGTGAACTAAAAGTTGCTATTAAAGTAGTTAATTTTGTAAAATCAAGTGGTCTAAATAGCCGTGTCTTGGAAGCCTTGTGTAACGATATCAGTACCGAACACAAAAACATACCGAAGTCCGATGGCTGCCGAAGGGAAGTATGTTAAGCAGGTTGTACGAACTGAAGTCAGAGGTGGAAGAACTTCTTATGAACGTAGGAAAAGTTGGACTTCATGATTGCTTTACTGATGGAAAATTTGTGTTTTCCCTCGCTTACCTTGCACAGTTTTTTGAAATATTGAATAATCTCAATCTCAAACTACCAGGTAGAAACTGCAATATACTAACCTCTTACAACGCGATAAATGCTTTCTTGGAAAAGGTTCAATTGTGGAAACGTCGTCCAACACCCAATTTTTCATTTCCTCGATTGAATGAAACGATTGACAGCAACAAGTGTCATCTAGCGGAGTGGAGAGACATCATTGCACATTTCGACATGTTTCATGATGAATTCAAACGCTATTTTCCTGACATATGTGCGGACGACTCGTAGTACAAATTTACAAGAAGTCCTTTCACCGTTGATGTTGATATATTTCCCGACGAGATTCAGGAGGAGTTTATTGAGTTACAGTGCGATTCAAGTGTGAAAGAACAATTTCATTCAAAGCATCTGGAAGAATTTTGGGTTTGTTTTCTTCCCGTGTATCCACAAGTGACAAAGAAATCCATACAAGTCTTCATTCAATTCTCGTCCACTTACCTGTGGGAATCAGGATTTTCAATATTGGCCGTAATAAAATCAAAGTTTCTCAACCGTTTGGACATGGAGAGTGATCTCAGATGTGCATTATTGAACTTTTCACCAAACATCAAACAGCTCGTAAAGCAAAGGCAGTGTCAGCCAGCACTAACTTCTATCCATTTTAGTATTGGAATATCCGTTTAAGACAGGTCTCCAAATATTTTATCAAGACAATATTTCAGTGAACTTTTATTGAATAATTTTAAATATACGTGGAAGCTCGAAGCGTATCTGATGCTTTTTCAGTTAAATTATTAGCAAGTGAAGCAAAAAAGAAAAAATAATAATAATAATAGAGTGCATAAATTGCACACTGTAATTGTACTTTCAAGCAAACTTATTGTAAATTTCTTTATTAAAACACTAAGTCGTAGAATCGTTTTCCTAGTTCATTATTCTCCAAAACCTAAATCTGTGAAGGTAAAAAAACAAAACTACAGATATAAAATTAATAGTCGCGTATCAGGCGTTCTGAAATTTGTACAAAATAACGTGCCGGTAGTTGTTCTGTACTAAAAATCTATTGCTTCCGTTTTTCATGTATTAATTTTGTTATTTTCCGTCTGTCCCCTGCTCCCCTCTTGAAAGTCTATCACGCCCCCAGGTTGGGAACCACTGAGCTACGGTTAGGGATGATTAGAAATGAACGCGGAATTTTTCAGGCGGATCCGACTAAAATTATCGATGTATGGAAAAATTATTTCGATAAACTTCTTAATGTACACAACGGAGAAAAATCAGAGGAATTTAAAATCTATACCGCAAAACCGTGGATACCCGAACCTAGCGAGATCGAAGTCAAAATGTCGATAAAGAAATTTAAAAAAATCAAATCACCGGGAATGGACAATATTCTAGCCGAATTAATTAAAGATGTAAGAACGGCACTAATCAAGGAACTACATAAATTGGTAAATATTGTACTATTTGGATAAAGGAGGAGCTTCCAAAGAGATAGAAAACTTCAATAATAGTTCAGGTTTATAAAAAAGACAATAAATAGCACTGTAATAATTACCACGGCATCTCATTGCTCCCAACGTGTTACGAAGTACTGAGCAATATCCTGCTAACTCACCTAAGCGTATACGTAGATGAAATAATTGGAGATCACCAATGTGGAAGAAATAGATCCATGTTGGACAAGATTTTCGCCTTGAGATAAATCTTGAGGAACAAAGGGAATATAATGGGACTGTTCACCAGTTATTCATTATTTTAATAGAGTTTATAATTCTATCAAAAGGGAAAAGTTATACAGTATCCTGGTACGATTTGGAATTTCGAAATAACTGGTTCAACTTGTGTGTCTCAGCGAGCCTATAAGCAGAGTACGGGTAGGTAATAATACCGTATGTAAGATAGTTTCAAAATTCGCAACAGATTGAAACAAGGTGATGCCTTGTCACCACTATTGTTTAACTTTGCTTTAGAATATGCGATTTTAAAACTAAAAGAGGACAAAAAGGGACTAACATTGAATGACATGAATCAACTCTTCGTATACGCGAATGATGTAGATTTAATAGGGGAAGATATAGATGCACTACAAGGTAACACCGAGGTCTTAGTAGAAGCTTGCGATGAGATAGGTCTAGAGGTAAATATAGAGAAAACAAAATACAAGATAACAAGCCGAAACACAGAGAATAACGGAAATAGATACATAATGACGCGCGGTCGAGCGGAGGCGTTTTTCTTTCTTCTTTTTCTGAAAGAGAGCGTCAAAACAAAATAGAGAGATTCCAAGAATTTTGACTGTTTTCTTGGAATAAGAGAATTTTAGAAGTCGTTTGAGAGTTATTGAAGAGGTACGTGGGAACTTGTGACAGTCGAAAGCTTGATAGCTACCCAATCAATTAGTTCTGGTCTGAAATCAGAAGTTCCTTTTCTTAGATTGAAGAATATTCTTTATTTGCTTATAGAGGTTTTATAAATTTTGAGTTTGTGAGCTGAAAGTAAGACGTTTAGGCTTTAGAAACAGTTTCTATCTTTGAATGAAAGAATGTAGCAGTTCAAGGTGTTATAGGTCAGGAGTTTTGCCTTATGAGTGTATATTTTTAGAGAAATGTTGTGAAGTTTGGAATTTAGGAAAGGCAAAGTTTCGGCCAGACGAGAAGTCACCATGGCTTCCATGATGGCGACTTGGAACTGCAGGCAAGCTTCGACGGTGGTGATGGTGGTGGAGCTGCACCTCTACAGCTCTTGGTGGTCAGTGAGTGTTCGAAGCCCGGCAACCGACTTACAGTAAACTTCGGAAAGACCAGACACAGGTACCAGGAGTAACGAGGTATTTAGGTCGTTGAGGATTTTAGTTTTCTGTAGGTAGGATTAGCTTAGTTTTAGGAAAGCGACGCCAGCGCTAAACAGAAGGATTCGCTTGAGTGTTGGAGAGAGAGAGAAGGGAGAAAGTGATACCAGCGCTACGCAGAAGGAATCGCTTACGGTTACATGATTGTGTCTGGTGGTGGACTGGTCTCTGAATTTCCTAGTCTCAGGGTCCATTTTTGTACTCCAACTTTCCCGTCGTTCCCGAGATTCTCGGAGAGGAACGAGATATCTCTAGGGCGGAGTTTATCTGTCTCTGTTTCTTCAGTTATCCAATAATTTGGTAATTGGGTGGATACGATTCTAATCGTGAAGATTGGATACGTAGTGACGTCATAGAGACAGTCCCCAGTCAGCTGGATGTAAGTCTCAGCTCGTTCCACTTTGCCGAAGGGCTCGATGTAGCGAAGTCTAGAAGCGACTTGCGCATGCGTACTTACTTATGGTTCGTTACTTCTGTAGACGCAAGGAGAGGAACAGCTGGAAAACTCATACTCCGGTAACTTCCACTTGTGGTCATTGGATGGTTCTCAATATGTAGTGGGAGATTATGGTTCTCTTCTAAAAGTATTCCTTCATTGGCCTGGTTTTGCCTTAGGCATAGTGGAGTAGGTATCTTCACGTGGGAAATAGGTTTTGGAATTTTGGGATTATGTGTCTTGAATTTCAAATGTGTTTAACGTGCCTGTGTCTTACTGTCAACTTTTATATCTTTGGAACATTACAATACGGGAAACATAAATTTGATTCACATCTTAGCATTGTAGGAGGTTACATTGGTTACACTCAGAACAAGAAGTTTACAGATAAAAGAATCTTGGTAACAATTTCTGTATAGTTGACACTTGTAACATGTGAACGTTGTAACTATGGTTATTTCTTGCTCAAAGAATCCCTGTTTTGGATACAATATAGGGAAATACAAATCACACAAAAATATAAATTTGACGTTTCCTCCAGTGAGACGTATACTCTCCTATTTCAAGAATTATTTTAACAATAGATACACAGAATGAAAAAAACAAAACAAAAAAGCATAAACGTTGCATTTATGAAAGAAGTATAAAAAATATCATTTCTGAGAAAGCTCAAATATATGTTCGTGGGAAAGGGTTGATTTCAATCGAAAGCAAGAGTTTATACCGAAAGCAAAAGTGACTAAACTGTCCTTGACTATGAATTGAAATGGGTAAATTAAGTCCAGAACAAAATTATGACTCTTCGATGTTGTTTTGAAGAAACACAACAAAAAAACATATAAAAGAAGAGGGGTTTCTTTCTTAGATGCGTTGATAGGAACAGAACGAATGAATTACAGTCCTTCTGGGGTGTTTCCAGAATCTACCTGAGGTTGGGGAGAAAAAGTAAAAAGAAAAAGAGAACTTTCGTTTTCTTTCTGGAATAGACATTGAAATAACAAGCAAAAATAACGTTCAATTGTAGTTTGCAAGTGAAGGAGGAGAAAACAATTTAAATTGCAAAGAAAAAAAGAGTGTGCAATTTGAGGTTACTACAATAACAATTAAGAATGAGAACATAGATAAAGTAAACTTAATACTTGGGAGCATATTTAATAAGAAAAAACGAGGTAACGGAAGAAATAAAAAACTTTTAGTATCGGGCAGCGCATGTTTCTATTCAATCCAGAAATTTCTAAACTCGCGATTAATATCAAGAAAGTTGAAACTGAAAATATACAGAACGATTATTCTGCCGGTAATACTTTACGGTTGCGAAAGTTGGAGTACGACCCTAGCAGATGATCATAAACTACGAGTGTTAGAAAATAAGGTCTTGACAAAGATATACAGGCCGAAACGGTAAAAACTTGGTAAACTCGATTTTATATGGGCCAGTCTAGTAACTTTTGACTTCGGCCCGTCACGATTCGCCCATTTAAGGACAGTTAAAATCCACAAACATCCATGCCCCTTCCGGGATTCGAACCCGGGACCTTCGTGTCACTGGCCTAACGCCTTAGACCGCACGGCTACCCGACCGGCACGGGCCGAAACGGGACGAGATGATTGAAGAATGGAGAAGACTGCACAATGAAGAACTTCACGGACTGTGCGACTCACCCGATGTTGTAGGAATAATGTAATCACGATGATTAAGATGGGCAGGCCATGTAGCTCGGATGGGATAAAAACGAAGACTATATTCCAATTTATCTTGAAAGCCGGATGGAAACAGATAGTTGGGAAGACCGAGACGACGTTAGGAGATCAATATTAGACGGGATTTTCGAGAAGTAGGTGTTTGTGATGAAAACTGGCTTGATCTTGCTCAGGATAGAATTCTATATCGTACATTTGTTACTGCGGTGATGAACTTACGAGTTCAGTAAGACATAGAGTAAGTAAGTAAGTTATCACCACTCATAAACAGAGAGTATAGGTTTATAATAAAGATTTTTGATGTGTGTTGAAATTTAATATTGATTTAAATGATCACCTCAGTTTATCAAAGCGGTTGGGCAAAACGGGGAAACCTGTCTTTTTTCTTCGAAAATGCAATTTCCAGAAGAAACAAAAACAGCACTGAAATATTTAACTCTATCCATGTATAGCAGAAGAATGAAACTTTCATTTGAGCTACAAACCATTCTGGTTCGTTGCGTACTGTACACACTATAGTCAATTAAATGTATACTTTACCGTTTTATCAAACTTTCCTCATACGTCTCAGCCTTCTTTTACTGTGGTTTAATGTTATGTAACAAAGTTTATATTTCAATGAATAAATGCCCTTACACGTGCTCCAATGTGTACCTCTCTGGTAGTATAAATTCTTTTACATTCTCGAAACACATAAATTTAAAATTCAATCAGTGAATTCGTTGGTCAAAGGAAAAATTTCAGCGATCAATCAAGGATGATTTGATTAATCATTTCAAAGTAACTTAAAACAGAGGGTCTCTACTACGGTTGTTAGAAGTCAGTTTAAAGAATAACACATTATTTTGGTTTCACTATACTAAAGAAATCAATTGCTGAAGCGATTAACTTTGATAGATTGATTTTTGGATTGAGTATTGCATACTCTATTAAATATGTTCTCTATGGTTGAAGATTAGGAATACACACTGTACGAAGTAATAATTCTAGAATATGACGTCAGAACCAATGGTAATACGTAGCTGGGATGAGGCTACTGGGTTGTACGTACTCATGGTTTTTGAAAGAAACAAACAGCAATCAGCTGACTCTTACTTTGCTTTTCTTCGTGATACGATGTTTTTGGAATTCGTATATACGTTTGGTGAGATTTTAAGCTCGATAGTATTATGCGAATGGTTTATTTAGAAGAGGATAAGCTTCTATAGGATATATACTTCAAGATGCAATGAAAATGGAATTTGAGATTGGAAATCTACTAAAGGTAAAGCGGTTATAAGGATTTTGTGAAATGATGGTTCTTTTGCACGTAATGGATGCTTTTCTTCAACAATGTAAATAAATGTTGTTCTGTATAGCTTGCAATTTCTCACTGTTATCTGATACTGGTTTTTGCCTTATCTTTGGACGTTAATCGATCTATTGCTTGTTATGAGGAAATGCATGAAATGGTATTTCTTTCTGAATGTGATATGGAAATGTAGTATTTCTCTTTCTGCATGGAATGTTTCTCTGCGGTCATTTTGGAAACCTAACTTAACGAAGGCTAGCTACCTATGTTTGTGCATGCAAGTTCACTAATGGTAGGTAATTGCATGTGTTGTTTGATAGCTGTATCTACGAACGTTATTCCTTGTTATTATAAAAACACTCTGTTCTATAAACTTTGTTAATTTTATTAAGTTTGTATACGTAGCGTTAATATGGTGTTATGTGCTTTTCTCTTTGGCCAAGTTCGTCATTCGTATTCGTTTGTATGATCACACCATATACTACTTTTTACGTATAACAAACTTCAGGCTCCTCTGCCTTGTAGCGGAAACTGCCTAAACGTGTGTTATTCATTTAAAATATTTCAACCATGTCAAAAATTTTGTTTGCAATTTATGCCCTATATCGCATTCCATCCACATCTAAAATATGATTATGATGATGATGATGATGACCAGTGCTCTGGTGGTGTATCCATAAGCTTTCCCTTGAACTGAATTTATTTTATGGCCTTTAGGCATCTATGGTTCAGGTCGGGAAAGGATGCAGGAAGAAGACGGCAAGGGCCTAAGTTGATGGTACCATCCAGGTTGCCTGGGCAAACTTTAGAAGAACCTCAGTCAGGATAGTCGGCAGCTGATATAGAGCCCAAGAGCTACGAATGCGAAGCCAATGCTCTACGCAACTGAGGTAGAATCAATTGCTGTTATAAGGCTTCGCTATTCTAGTACATTACTAATGAATGCCCTTCAAGGTAACAAAAGTTGTCTAATTAACTACTACTGATTTTTTTATCAATATTATTTGAAAATCTCCACATATCTACATGAGATGATTGCTCTATATTCTCAGATCAGTTAAATAGGCGTATAGATATCCAAGGATATGTGAGGCATAGACCAAGAGCAAATAGATTGCGGCAAAAAATCTCCTCTAAGCTAAGATGACCATATTTTTCCAGCGATTCCCTACAGAATCGGAATAATTCCGCTTCTTCCTTGTTGAAACAGTAAATTTGCCAACCTTTCTTCCCCACCCGACAACTATTCGAAAGATTACTTCATTCTTAATACTTTTTATCTATACTCCTTGAATTTGGAGTTTAGAAATTAGTGTTTAAGTCAATCAGAAAATTGCTACTATGATTTTAGAAAACAGAAAGAACAAAAAGAGTACAATTCAAGAATTTAGCAAAAAACTGGAGAGTATAAAATTAGGACCTCTGAAGAGAGTATGTTTGGTAGCCGTAGACAAATGTCTTTTTCGACTGTTTCTTTCTAATAAAAATAATAAATTTTTTACAGTAATATTTATTCTTCAAATCGGGGAGACAAATAGCCTTGGATAAGTGCCTTAATCCGAAAAAAATTCCCGGAAACCGAGTCAAAATATTTTTTCCTCTATTATGTTTATTGGTTATAAGTTTGATTATGATTTGCTTATTCGGCATCTCATACATAATGATTTGTCTACTTATGACTTCATTTGTGAAGAAGTTTTGCCAGGTTTGGTGATTTAACTCCGAAACTACCCAAGTATCGATGTTTCTTAAAAATAACTGTTCTCTTATTTTGGCCCAAGGAATTCATCCTTCAATTTGTGATTACCATTTTTTAACACTCTGCGAATATAAAAAAATCTGACATACAATATTTATGACTGTACAATTATTAGTGGTCCCCTCTCAAATGATGAGGAAGTAGCTGTTTCTCTGCTCCTCCTGTACAAACACCCTTCCGAAGTAGCACATCCACGTCGGCCGATATGAGCGTATTGGATTTTACGACATCGATCCATATCGTTCAACGACATGGGCCCTATACTGGATGGCAAACATCTTGGCCAATATCGGCCAACGATATAGATCGACATCGATCGTCGACATTGCTCAATATTGGGTATCGACATCGCTCAATATCAATCATAAACATAATGTAATTCTTAATTTTTTTACTATTTTAAAAAAGAATCCCATTTTTTATATAGGATCACCAACATAGACAAACCAACAAGAAATAGTAAAACACGTTTGAAATTGTAAAAAAAATACTGTTTATGTAAAGAACACTATTTTTTCGTAACTAAAGTTACATCACATTGCTGTGCTAATGGATTGTAAAATTTGTCGACCACTGCTAGTTCGTATGTTATTTTTGATATTGCGTTCATGCTAAAATTTATAGTTCCGCTAAATTGTTATAATTTCACGTTTCTTCCGCTTTTAACTATATTTTTTTAAACATTTTTTTGCCAAGAACCTAAGAGTACAATGGCCATGAAACAGTTTCAATTGAAAGAAATGATGTAAAACAACTGTAAATAAATATAAGTTTAACTTTTCCTTCTACAAAATGGAACTTCTCTTAACAACCACATGGCCTCGAGAAAATACGCTACTTTCTACCGTACAAACGAAACAAAAGTGTAAAATGTCCCCCGGTGTGCGATAACAAGCGTAATAAATATTACTATTAATATTGTTGGTTTGTCTATGTACTTAAAGTGATCAAAGTATCCTTGGGAAAGCACAATCAACTTTAACACTTTATTTGTCTATGTCCTTCCCGTGGAAGAGCAGGTTATTTCTGCACTTTAACATGCTTCGATCAACAACTCCTTTGTCACATCTGGCCTCGTGTTGACTACAACATGAACTTTTATATTTTATCACCAGAGGGATATAGTGTCGCTTGAATAAACATAAACATTTGCCCATATGGACCGATATTGATCAATATAGATATCGGTTAACGACATTTATCGATATGGTTCCATGACGAGTTCTCTATTTTTTGTTCTAATTTATTCATTATGAACAAAAAGTTTTGTAAAAAATCGATTTATTCTTTGCACAATACTTACTATAGTTTTAGAAAACTGGTAAATTAGTGATACCGATAATCGCTGTCGATCTCACATCGATAGACGTGGGCTCAAGCGGGCTCCTCTCCTGCTCGCATTAACGATGTGGGGCGAAATGGGTCCCATGAACGGCGAACGTGCATGTGCTACTGGGGTTGATTCTTCAATAGGTAAATAACTAGTGCTCTTAACATTTTCTCAAATTTTTTTTAGGACTATCAAATACATACAAAGAAACAGAAACTATTGGATTTGAGTGATCATTTCGGGACGGGTGTAAGCCATAGTGCTGTTACCGCCCATACAATTAATTTTATCTTGAGTGATCATCACATTACCAAACGCGTTAAGGAAGGAACAGCAACAGATATATAGTGCACTCATATGTATAACACCAGAAAGTAAACCACTGTTTCGTTTGAACCACTGTAGTAACTAAAGATTTCGGCTTGTCACGATTATACGAAAGCAATTTTTATACGATCCACAAACACCTCCGCTCGAGGCAGGATTCTATCCCTCAACTTCGCATCCTAGTCCACACGACCATTGGGGTCGGCAGCAACATGGAGAGCAAGCATACACGTGTTGTATTTTTCTCTTGTCAAAACACGAGGTAAGTGAAAACAGAGTTCCTGACGATGTAATGTGTTATTTTTAATAACTTCAACTTTCTTGTTCTAAGTAAGTTAATTGAAGTTTCACAGTTCTTAGTACAGTTATACTTTACTTTTAAAAAGTTTATTTTCTATTATTTTTTATCCTACTTTGCAATTACTCACTTTCATGTTCTCTGTAGAAAGAATTAAAAAAAACACATATGTTTCTTTTTTGTCTGTGGTAATAAAGAATATGTGTAGGAAATGCGTTTTTCAATGGAACACGAATTTTCAGATTCGTGATTGACTTCTAACGTTCAATATCATTAAGATCAAAAATAAAAAACCGTTCTTGAAGCACAAAACAAGTGAATGAATGTGGAAAAACCAAAAAACAAGAAAAAAACATTGGTATTAAAAAAGACAGTTCATTACACGCACGGTCATGGAGTTTATGAAAAAGCATTATGTTGCAGATATTGTTGATTTTCTGTTGTGTTAACGGATAACTGTATAGGTTGTTTGTTTGCGTTTCGTGCTGTTTGGCTAACACAGCGTTTGTCTAATCTACAACGTTAAGAAATTGTGGATTTCTTGGTTTTTGAAGTATTGCGTAAATAAAATTTACTACATCGTTGTTAAGTGGTAAACGCTTCGATGGTTTTAAACCAGCATTGACCAGGAAACTGTCCAAAATGAGCCCAACGCTATCCATAAAAGGAATCTGCCAGACTTATATCCTGTTAAAGCGTCTCTTTCCTCTAATGAACAAAACTCTTCATAGTCTATTAGTAAGTAACAGAAGATAAATTCGGGAACGATCAAGAATAAATCCATGTAAATCGATTTATAAATATATCTTATTTCAGACTATTTGGTACCTAATTACTTCAGATAGTATACAAATACGCTTGCACGTTTTTCTCCAGTTCTTCAAACTTGTTGCAAAAATGGCATTTTTTTTTTTTTTTTTTTTTTTTTTTTTTGGTGGAGGTTGAAAATAGGTTGCCTATTCGGCAGATTCCAGCAATCTTCAATAAACCAAAGTGAAGTTTATGTACAAACTTATAAATTGAACTTACACTGCAAGGTTTAATGAGGTTTACAATCAAGCTTATGTAATTTTGATGGAAACTTGAAGCCAATTTTATTCCTCTTTGGAATGAAAATTATTCTTTATTAAACTACATTTTAAGAGTTAGACAGGTTTTGATGCAGCAAACCCGTTCAAGGCATATTAGCTAACGTTTTTCCAGGAAAATGGTTGAGTAGGTTAGCGAATATGTCATTATTCTAGGTGCGATCCCAGTATTCGTCTGACAAAACTGAGGAAGATTCTGGGAAACGTAAGTCAAAGTGGCATGCATCAGAATTCGAGTTGCGTGTCTCATTTGTGTTGATCTGAAGTCCGTGACCGTAGCCACTAACCTACGGAAGCAGTTTTTCTTCAAATTTTATAGGAGCTGAAATGGGCCTTTATATTACCTGTAAATTAACGAAAATTAATGCATGTACATTCGGTACAAGAGTCTACACTATGTAAATTCTCTAAAGCTAATTCTACAAACTCGCGGAAGTATGCCGACTAAGACAAGGAAGAAAATATGTTCTTGCTGAACATTTCATGTTCGTCCTGCAGTAAAGAGGGCTCTAGTGTTGTCTTCTAAAGCTGTGTGATGTCCGGTACGTGAAATATCAAAAGTGCACGCATTAACTAAGCATTCTGCTAAGTGACTTCAAGAGCTCTTTGTTCATTAATTGGCGTTACGGAACTTCACGCTAAGGTTGATTTATGAGATTTAAAAGTTATTGTTTCTCTCTCTTCTTCTCTTGCTTCTCTATGTTTTATCTCGCGTTCTCTCTTCTTGTTCTTCTTTTGCTTACATGATAGCCATGTATCTCTCTCTCTCTCTCTCTCTCTCTCTCTCTCTCTCTCTCTCTCTCTTTCTCTCATATTTTCTGTCTCTCTGTATTGTATAGCGTGTTAAACGTAAGAGGACTCCCAATTACGTGTTCACACGTACTCGTAATTCCAAAAAATAATGTACTGATATTTTTGTAACTAATCGTCTGATATATTGAGATCAATTGCTCTAAGGTTTCTGTAGTGAGACACTAACATGTATCACACAACGCAATAAGTTTTCCAAAATTGCAGAAGCGTCCAAATTTGTAGGTCCAGAAAAAGTGTTCCGAAATCGGACTACACTAAATATTGAGGAAACTAACTGCGTAGAATAAGTATAATGAATTTGAATCTATTTATGGTCTATAGGCATCTATGGCTCAGGCCAAGTTTTAAATTATTTTATCGCATAACTAGACGTTTGTATAATTTCGGCTATGAGTGTCACATTTTCTTTTGCTATAGATGTAATAAGTAGGAATAAGATTTCTACCAGCACCATATCTAGAAATTTGGACCCCCCTGCAAGGAACTTTTTAGAACCCTTGTCACAGGGCCCCTATTGCTGTATATTCCACATGCTATTTCCGCATATTCTTGCCGCATGTAAAAACCAGTCACCAAGTGTGCACAACAGTGTTGCCAGATTTCAAAATCCGACTTCAGACTGCGTGAAAATTCCCGTCCAGATATGAAAATTCCTTCCTTCTTATCATCTCTGAGAAAGTTTTAAAATATAACTTCTAATAGGCTTCTCTGAACATACCATTAAATCATATTTCGCCTATTTAAATGTCGCCTGTACGCCCAGTAAACACTTGGACCGTCGCGCAACGGGGGGTCTCGTGCATTGTAGTTACGACTCTGACTTCTACAAATTAAACAATCTTATTGGATGAACATAAGACCTACCCACGCTAGCAACTTTTTCTGTGTGACTTTTTTAATTGTGAAAATGAAACAGATAGTTCTATATACCAGCGGATGCACTTTGATGCTTTCTTTTACCCTCAAAGAATCCCAGTAGCACACATATGTTGAAAATACGTGAATTAAACATTAGTACCGAAACATTAATTTAACGTTGTAAATGTACCGAAGTGTCCGCATGTTCATCGGTTTATTCGAAGCTGAATAATAGTTGTGGAGAAACATTTTGAAATCATGAAGTAAAGGAAAAAACTTTGGTAAACTTTATTTTTATATGGACCAGTCTAGTAACTTAGGACTTCGACCCGTCACGATTAGTCCTTGAGCAATTAAAACCCACACCCACGTCCCAGACGGGACTCGAACCCAGGACCTTCGAGTCGTTAGACAACCGCCGTAGACAGCACGGCTACCCGGCCGGCGAAATCAAGAAGAGAACGATGAAGAAACGGGTTCAGTTGGCCAAAACAAAGAATGATTGCTATCTATTGGTATACACATTTAGCTGCATTTTGTCTGTTGCTTTGATCATGATATACAGTATTAATTTCCCAACAGTAAATTATCTAACTGTCTGCTGTAGGGTTCGAAGCTGGAACGTTCCACACTCGCCGTTGGTACCACGACACGTTACTACTGATCCACAAGCTTGGCTTGAGAGTCACTACTCTGACTGTTCCCTTTATGTTACGAAGACGAAAAGGCAGTCTTGAATGCATTCGCCAAAATTCCAGACCCGTGGTTTTACAATCATGTAAGACTAAGAATAATGAAAAATTTCCTTCTTTCTTTGTTCTCGTATCTGCATTTTTCCTTCTTCAACCCTTTGATCATCGCTGCTCTATCAAATTTGTATTTCTCAATAAGTGTAATGCGTCGCCTTAGAAAAACGCATATGAAACGAAATCTATGTCATAATTGAAAAGAAGTAGAAAACACTTCACATCAACATTAAATTAAATGTTCGTTGAAATATAGTTTAAAATTCAATCTGTTTTCAACATGCAAATGATAACATGAGGAACGTAGTTAATTTTATTCTACTCGCTTTAAAGCACAATTTTTATGCAATTAACTTGGAAAGATAATCTAGGGCAAAGGTTTCCAACTTCAGACTGCCCAAGGGCCACAATTATATCCAAGAATTAAGTGGCGAGCCGTACCTAAATCTTTTTAAAAACTTTAATATTAGAAAGAGTGCCAAATTATAAGCACAAAATTATTGTTAAAAATTCGAAAAATATCTGGTCACCATGGTAAGATTTTTTACAATATTTTAAGACTTTTAACAAGAACACTAATTTACCTGCTCCTAAATTAGATTTCTGAAATCTGTTAAGAAGAAATTGGACTGTAAAAGCTAAAATTATCAACTTGGAATGTATTTCACTATAAACATCATAGTTATTGAATTTACTTTTTAAAGAAAATAACATGAACCTTAATAGTTACACATCTTCACAGTGAATTATCCTTGTGAAAATGTTGCTGCAATTGCCACAGAACGAATCTCCACTTCAATATAATTATGTTGTTGCAAGGCTCAGAAGATGAAGCAGTGATTAATCCGTAAGATGGCTTATGAAACGGCTCTTGATTAAATTCATAGTTCGAAAAGCACTTTCACATGTGCATGGGATACCAAACATTGATGTCATTCTTTATCCACAACTACGAAGGTTTCAAAAGCGTACATTTGAAAGAAGTTTGAAATCGTCCCGTCCCTTTTCTTGCCTAGTATAATGAAATATATCACTTGGCACATCACACAATTCAAATTGAAGAGAAGCTTCGTATTCGTCGATATTAACACTAACAGCCGGATGCTGGTTCTTAGTTGTACAGTAGAAAATCTTTAAACCTGGTTTTAAACTGATCTAAAATTTCTTGAACGTTTTCAGAGAATTCAGAAAAATCAAGTTCATCTTCATCTTTTACGTCTTCTACGAGTCGTTGACAGCTTGGAAAATAGATCAGGTCTTTTCTTAGCAAAGTGAGTTTAAAAATCTTCAGTTTATTGCAAAAGCCGTTTATACTTCCCACCAGATCTGATACCAGCTGGTTCCTTCAATGCATCTTCAGATTTACTTCGTTTAAATATTGTGATACATGTTTAAAATGCCAGTTTTTAAGGAAGTCTATGCTTTCGAACTGTTCTAGTGTGTAGTATTCGATGAAACAAGCAGATTAATAAAAGTAGAACTTAGTTCCTTATTCCAAAACATGCCTAAAGATCCTTTCTTGCAATCAGTCACCAAATATGTTGTAAAGAAGCAAGTCACCATACTCAGCCTCAACATCCTCCAAAAACTGTCGTAGCTGTCGATGAAGAGCATTTTTTTACCCCGAATCATGTTTATTATTTTCACCACTGTTTTAAACACATTTCACTTTTACCGATTTCCCACGCAACGTCATTTCGTGGATAATGCGATGAAACGTTGGACAATTAACTCCGCTTAACCTAAGCAACACTATAAACTTAGATTATTCTCCGACCTTTGCTTTTGCACCATCTGAGCACACTTACTCAGGAGAGCGGAAATTTAAACATTTTTTCGATAGGAATTTTGTTTCATCAAAAATTATTGAATTTCAATCTAAAAGAGAAGAAACAATCTCGTTTTGGATAGAAAATGAGGTATTTTTAGATAAGATTCCGAAACTTCACGGATGTAACTTATTCTTCAAAATTGAAAGGAAGATTTCTAATCTTTTTTGACTGATTCATAATGCATCACGGGTACTAGTCCAAATTTGTTACCGCGAAAGACGAAGCCCTACTCTGAAGTTAATTGCGTTTAGTTAAAAATGACAACAGAAGACTTGATAACTTTTCTAAATGACAAAAATATACCACAAGATATCAGGAGACATATACAAGAAATCTTTGAATGTTGTTCTCAAGTACCTGACGGGACGAGAGAGACAATTTCCAAGGCGTTCTATCGCAGTGGCCCAACTAGCCTAGGGGAAAAAACGTTGTATCGTTGGCCGGGAGGTAGCAGGTCCAGTTCCCATCGAGGCCAAGATTTTTTTCTCTTTTTCATTCAAAAGAACCTTACTTTTCTTCCTTACTACTTAAGAATAAATGTTCCCTTTTGTTTATTGTTATACATTTCAATATTTTATTTCGTCGTCTTCATATTCAGAGGATGAAAATTTCATATGAACGGATAGATATTCATCTAAAAATTATTGCATTCCCAGCGAAAAGAGCTACCATAGTTTTTTTTTTTAGATGAATATCTTTTTTGCAAGTGGAAATTTGTAATCTCCGATGAAAATCCCCTCTCTCGTGAGATGACATATTCCACTCTTCAGAATTTATTGTGTGGCAACCCATGAACACTTATCACAAAACCTCTGATTTTATCCACATATTTTTATTACACTATATATATTCATTCTTTATGTGCTTTCCTGAAGAGAATAAAGGTCAAGTGAAACCGCATAAGACACATACGAAACTTACATCTGTGCCTGAATTACATTGCTAAACTTACATTACATGTTTGTTTAATAATGAAATGGATTATTCGGGGCTTACGTCATGTGTCTTTTATTTAAATAAAAATAAGAAATAAAAGGTACATGGCATCAAACCCAAATAAATTCTATTTCATTATGGAAAATTGTCATAAAAGCTTATTAAAGTTTCATATACCTATTTGTGTTTGACTTTCTTCCTTAAATTCATAGCGAGAACCATGGTTGAGAAAGAAAACACGATTTATTTTTTTCAAAAATCATTTTTGTTGATTTGTTAATTTAAATCGATTTTTTTTTAAAATTTAATTCAACATTTTTATTTAAATAACTGGCGGCACGAAAAAGTTACTAAGTTAGTTTTTCTTTTCAAATACCCTAACCGGTAAAAACTAAAATAAAATTCACGGATACGTAGTGTTCGCTGCAGAAGATAGCCATGGAAAATAGGCAATTACAACAACTTATAATAATTTTGAAAAGGAAGGAAGAGATGGCGTTACTTACTTATGGTATATTTTATAAAGAAGGTTAACATGTGACTTCTATGTTACTTTCGTCGATATACGATGAATGGTTTCAGACGGGTATACCCCGTAATTAAGTTCGGAAAACAAACAATTTATAATGTTTCTGTGTACCAGCTTTCCTTCTAAAATGACGTCTGTGTCTTTCTTCCTAAGCAATTACAAATTTTATAATATCAATCGCCTCTTTTCTCGAGGGTACGTCTCCCTAACCAAATATTCTAGAACTTAAGTTTACTAAGATAACCGTTCATTTCACTTGGTTTTCAGCCCTCGAAATTGCACTATCAATTTGGGAAATCCCCCTGACAATATTCCATATAGTATGAGAGATATTTTGTAGGCGCGAACGTTTAATGGTAGAGCGCTCACCTATGTTCGTGGAGTTCCCGATTCGATCCCGGCTCGTGATTTATGGCGAATAAAAACCTAGGTCGATCACTTTGGTTTTGGTTTACATCCTAAGAGCATATCATCACCTAAGGACTGAAGAGTAAATTTCAAGCTTACTTATGATTAAAATCACAGAATGATTAAAAATACTGCACTTTATTTCTACTGTTTTACTTAAAAATCTATTTTTGATTTAAATCATTGACTTTAAAAAAATCATCTAATTTAAATCGCGATTAAAATAACTGATTTAAATCAATCAATATTGAAAAAAATTGAGAACATCCGCTGTTTTTTTTTTTCGGCTGTCAATGGAATTCAATTTGTAATAATGTTTCCTACGAAATAGGAGAATTTCGTCTTCAGGAAGAGCCAGGGCGAAGGATAATCTTAATTTACTTTCGTCATGGAAGGAGGAAATGTTATGGGGGAATAAAACGTCCTTATCAGAAGACACATTTAGATCGGTTTTTCAAACTGACCTCGCGGGCCGCAAGAAAAGGCTTGGCGCAGCCAATTGGAAACCTCTGATCTAGGGCACAGTTCAATATAACAGTTAAAAACACGTCACATTAACGTCCTATCAACGAAATCAAATTTTTGTTGGAATATACACTGAAATTCAACGTGTTTTCAACATGCAAAGAGAATACAAAATATTAGTTAATGGCATTCAGTTACCTTTCAATTACAAATTTTATTCCATTATATTAGAAAGAATCCCATGAAATGAAATATATATACCATAGTTGAAAATAACAGTTGAATCCACGTTGAACTAACATCTTGTCAACAATATCAAGTCTTTGTTCAAATATGATTTAAAATTAAACGTAGTTTTTTTTTTTTTCAACCGATAACGTTTAACCAACGAAATGAACACAAAATCAACGTTCAAAACACATTTGTGTGCTACTGGGAAGTAATTATAAATAAATACACAGTGAGAAGTA
Organism: Lepisma saccharinum; assembly: GCA_022664845.1. Lineage (NCBI taxonomy): Eukaryota > Metazoa > Arthropoda > Insecta > Zygentoma > Lepismatidae > Lepisma > Lepisma saccharinum. Next base: position 19,908 of record JAGDQP010028786.1, read on the forward strand.
ATGTATTCATTAGTATTGTGTTTTGCAACAAATCATTCATTGTTGAATTATTTATATTTGAAGTAAATAAGTCCGAAAAGCAAACAGGTAAAATGTAGATACGAAGAAGTTATATTTTGAGATAAGAAATTTATATTTTGTATTCAAACAAATAATTATGGAAAGTAGTTTATTAAACTCAAGAATTATTATTTCCCGTTACAATTTCAGAGTTATGTTTTATCATTTTAAAATTCTATCAAAATTATTTCGTGAAGTACGTCGTAAATGACAATTTGTCTTCAGCCAGCAATATTCTACTGCAAGGGTCTTCAAATGTCGGACTCCAGGCCAAATCTGGACCCCGAAGATTTTTTTTTTCAGCGCACCCGTATGAACGTTACTGAATAAGAGAAGATACAGGGTTTGTCCTGTCTGTCTGTCTGTCCGCCCCATGCCTGGATCTCAGCAACTACAAGTGCGACACAGTTGAGCCATACACCGTTAGTTTCGTCATGATCTCAAATGGTTGGGAAAATTATGACTTTGATTCTAAAACTGACAGGTCCTTTTCATTTACATAGTTTTCTCCATTTTTCCCATGTATTTTCACGTGGTGTGTTTGTCCTTTCTAGATCTCAGTAACTATGAAACGGTTACACAGAGTCACACAGAAATGAACGATACACCATTGGATTCGTCTTGATCTGAAACAGTGGCGAAAATTATCAGTTTGACTCTAAAACTGGCAGGCAGGTTCTCTCGAATCGCTTAGTATTCTCTATTTGTGCCTCTCCTAGATCTCAGCAACTACAAGTCCGACAGAGATGAACCATACACTATTGGATTTGTCGTGGCCTGAAACGGTGGGGGAAATTATTAGTTTGACTCTAAAACTAAGTAGGTCATTTTGAATCGTTTAGTATTCCCCATCTTTCTGTTTCTTTCCCCCCCAAAAAAAAATCTCAGTAACTATAAGCCACACAGAGATGAGCGATACACTGTTGCATTTGTCATGGTCAGAAACGATGGGGAAAATTATCAGTTTGACTCTAAAACTGGCAGATCCTTTTGAATCGCTTAGTATTCTCTATTTGTACAGAGATCTCATATCTCAGTAACTACAAGCTCGGCAGAGATGAACCATACACCGTTGGATTCGTAATAGGCTCAAACCATGGAGTAACCTATCACATAAACTCTAAAGCTGGCAGGTCCTCTTGAATCGCTTAGTATTCTCAATTTATATCCCTCCTAGATCTCGATAACTACAAGTCCGACAGAGATAAACAATACACCATTGGAATCGTAATAACCAGAAACCGTGGGATAACCTATTATTTTGACCCAAAAATTGAAGGTTTTTTAGTCGCTTAGTATTCTCCCCTCCAAGTTCTCAGTAACTACAATTCCGATAGAGATGATCTATACACCGCCGCTGGATTCATCATGGTCAGAAACGGCGAGGAAAATTATAAATGTGACTCTAAAACTAGCTGGTCCTTTTGAATCGCATAGTATTCTCCATTTTTGCCCCTACTATATCTCACAAGGAAACTGTCTCCGGTGGAACACGAAAATCAGCATGAAACTTTCACAGCCCATCGATGATGTGTTCAAACGATCACTCCTGTAGTACTACGTTTCGGAGTTTCGCGTAACATGAGTTATAGGACTTCAAAGTTTTCGCAATTTTGTTCTGAAACCCTGAAGGACAGGCAACGCTTCATACATATGTGTTCAAGTTACTTAATTCCCATTCACTTTTATATAGAAGGTTGTGTTGAAGATGATTTAAATGTTAGATTAAGGTTATTGATGAAGTTGACGTGTTAATTATTTGACCTGACCCCCTGCCAAATGTAAATATATAAATATAGGGAGACCCAAAGGAAACTTCCCATCCCCTTAATTTCGTAACAAATTGATTTACAGGAGGAAGCCCGACACATGCTTCTTTTCATTTAAGGGAGAAATGTATCATCGTGGCCAAGCATTAGATACTGTTCCATTTTATTGTGGTCTAGTAAAATAATTCTGAAATTTTCTTAAATGACAACATGGGTCAAATGACACAGCATGTCAATGGTCTTTAGGTTCTATTTACAAAAGCATCTGATCATTTACAAGTTTCTTTGAAAACATTGCGGAAAATTGCGTTTGCAGCTCTCAAATATTATAAAGTGAAACTTGGTAGGTAAGGTAATGTTATACACTATTTAACGTTATGAGCGCTCCAAATGCCGCCATTAGCATAAAAGAACTCCTGGAAATATATGATCAATTAAAACGTGCTATCTCATGTTTTGTGATCCAATAGCACCCAACCCCGGGTTCGAGTTGCTGGTCTCCCACCAGGATCCTCCCCAGGTGGCGGATAGGAGAATACCGACCAGATATGATGGGTACCGGAAATATTCCGGACGGACCAAAACCAGAACTGCTGCCTTGCACTAAGGCTAGGGAAAGGTAACTCTGAACAAAAATATCATGTTGAAGGGAAAAATCTTCACCATTACCACCCTGAGGCTGAAGATGAATGGCATCGGCAAGGCTCAGAGATGGACAGAGGACGACATTTTGAATGTCTGTCTTTACTGCGAGGTCGTAGAGTTGAAATCTCTACACCGCTAAAACAGGTCAAGAAATAGTAACAGATGGTTCATGGATTCTCCTGAGGTAAAATATTCCGGACGGAAACTTGTCCTTCATTTGGATCTCCGAGCGGGAACTGCTTCAGGAGTTCCAAGAACAGGATTAAGAAAGACCTTAGAAAAGGTAACGTGGAACGTACGAACGTTATACCAAACGGGCGCTCTTCAGGTAGCGTTACGTGAGACCAAGAAGTACGAGCTAGAAATATTAGCGATACAAGAAGTTCATTGGGAGGGGCAAGATAGCATCCGACAGGGCAAGTACACTTTCTTCTACGGGGGAACACAGTCTCACGATTTCGGAACAGAATTCCTCATTAAGAACAGTATCCTTCAGGCGGTTCAAAATATAGAGTTCGTAAACGAAAGACTATCGTACGTTACGATACGTACTAGATGGGGAAACATGGTTTTAATAAATGCCTATGCTCTGACCGAGGTGCCTAATGATAACGACAATGTTATATTCTACGATGAACTAGAAAGGCTATTTGACCGATAAGGTCAAATAGCCTTTCTAGTTCAATACTTCAATAAAAATTTTGAAGTCTAATTCAAAATTTTTGGTTGGGTGATTTCAACGCAGAGGTAGGGAGGGAAGAAAAATATAGACCTACCATAGGCAAATACAGTCTTCACGAAAAGATCAACAACAGTGGAGAAAGACTGACAACTTTCGCGATTTCGAAACTCCTACTGGTAAAGAGCACGCAATTTGAACACAAAGACATACACAAATAAACGTGTATATCTCCGGACGGCAAAACTCTCAACCATATTCAATCACGTATTAGTAGATAGACGAAGACATACCAACATAATGGACAATAGGTCATACAGGGGAGCGGAAGGTGACACCGACCATCAATTAGTGATCACAAAAGTAAAGGTAAAGTTATGCAACGCGAATATAGAAAGCAAGGGGTCAAAAAACTGAAATTCGAAGTTAAACGATTAAATAATCCGAGCATAAAAGCAGATTACAAACTCTCGAACTCTCAAATAGGTTCGAAATCCTAGCCGACACGAGTAATAATAATGATGATATTACTAATGAAATTGATGTAAGTAAAATGTGCGAGGCAATTCGTGATAGAATTAAGAGCGCAGCGAAGGAACGTGTGGGTGAGAAGAAAGAACAGAAAAACAAACCATGGTTTGATGAAGAATGCCTTAAGCTTGATGAGGAACGAAAACAAGCAAATCAACTATGGCTAAGTAATAAAAGGGAAGAAAATACCAACCACTCTAGTAACACGAAACGCCACACTCGGGTTCAGAAACAAAAAGTGAGAATATCTTACGCAGAAGAGTCAGGAGATAGAGGAAACTGCAA
>JAGDQP010028787.1:8924-23875 GCA_022664845.1 Lepisma saccharinum
GAGTGATTTTTTTCTAAAACCGATAATATTTTCCGGTAAATAATGGGAACCTTCAATATACCACTCTAAACGTTTAAGGACTATACGTTCTAACAGCTTGGCTAAACAAGGTAGTAAAGTAATAGGTCTATAATATGAAGCTAATAGAGGATTTTTACCCGGTTTTAAAAGCGGAATAATTATGTGGTTAGACTAATTTTCAGGTAAACCACCTTTTTGAATCATATTATTAAATATAGAAGTTAAGATAATACCAATTGAGGGTAAATGTTGAAGAATTCCGTAAGAAATGTAAATTCCTGGTAAAGATGTTTTTCTAGTAGCTATGAGGGTTTGGAGTTCAAACTCCGAAATAGGAGTTTTGAATGCTAAAGCTTATTTAGTGAAAGAGTTAAAAGAAATAAATTTTTCTGGTGGAGGAGTAGTTATCGGCAGATTATATTTCAACATACTATTAATAAAATCTTGTTGCCAGTTCTTATCTATTGACTGAATTTTATTAGAATTAGGTTTTACTAGATAACGTACTGTCTTCCACATCTTATCTAATTTTGTTGTAGGTTAAATAGTAGAACAGAAGGCCTGCCAAGCCTTACGTATGGCATTTAGAAATATACGTTTAGATAGCGCTACCGATTGCCTAAATTTAATCCAATTAACTTGAGAAGGTTGCCTAATATATAATTTTTGAGCCAATTAAGGTTAACTTTGGTTTCATAGCATTCTCTATTCCACCAATGTAGAATTGGTTATTTGCTTAATAGTCGTCTTCATTACTGGACATGTTAAAGTCAAGGTTGAATTAAGGATTTGAATAAAATCCAGTAAGGCATCGGTGTCAACCATTGACCTCCACTAATACCGTGTCGTTTTAATGGAGGTCGATAGTGTCAACCATGGACGTAAGAATACAATAGGACTAGTAACAAGCAATTCACTCAATGTTATAAAAATGGGACGGCTGAGAGTGCAGTTTGTCATTCAAACATGGCGGATCGCGCATACTTCCTGGAAAGGAAGTAGACGATATTGTGAATGTGCAAATAAATTTTAATTATCTAAATTTGTCCTTAACTACTAATTATTACAAAATAAGTGTTATTGCAATACGCTTCCTTCTCAAGAGCAGTGATCATTCAAATCTTGAAACCTGATAATATTTCACTATTATTATTGAAGAAAAAACTTAAATATTGCTTATATGTTTATGCTCACACGTACCTCTTGGTCGGCTTCATCAGACGCAACCTTCACATACCTTAAATTTATTTCACATAAATTTAAAATTTGTAATTAAAAGTGGCTGAATTAACATTATTTCTTATGGCCAGTTGCAATGTTTTGGTCAATTCAACATGGCGACAAGGCGCACTTCCGGCCCATAAATTTTGGCTTGTTATTAGTCCCATATTCTTACGTCCATGGTGTCAACATCAAAGAAGAAGAAGACGACCATCGAAGTTACCTTACCTGCGGAAGACAAAAAGAATTAAAGGAAAAGGAAAGCACTCTATTGAGTGGTTAAGGTTCGATTTCCGGTTGGGACAAAAGTAAATGCGATGTGTCGGACGGATGTAGGTCTAGACTTAAATGTATTACTAATTAGTATATTTTTTCGTAATGGACTACCTACATGGTAGAAGATTGGTATTAACCTAACGTAGGGTAAACGAATCTATATATCAGCCTCCACGTTCTAGTTTGTGCGAAATTAAAGCCTAAAGCAAAGCACATGCTTTTAGATTGCTGGCACACTCACAAACAGAAAACATGTTATCGTTTTAGGATTTATTTTAATAGGTGCTCTCCGTAAGAGGAATGTACCCTTGTAGGGTGAAGTACCAGTAATGGACCAGGCTCCAGTGGTAAGGGAAGCAAACAGTAATAGTTTATATTAGATACGGTGCTGTTATAGTTTTACGTCGCCAAAAAATGGAAAATTTACAGGAGAAATGGAGTTCGTGGGTAAGTAAAGGAAGGTGTGTTATGTAAAAATTGGCGCGGCGCTGCTTGTCTAAAGTGCTTAATTATTGTAAATAACGATGGTTTCTTACCCGCTTAAAAGTGCAAGGTTCGGCCATTGTAAGCAAAACACGAGGTGAAAACAGATCGCAACGCCATGAATACGACTCCCTTGCGGTTGCAAATTAGCGGGAAACAGTGTTAACCTCTTGTAGTCGCGTGTGCAATAAAAAAGAAACCGGACCTGAGCTTACCTAACCTCCGAATGCCCTTGGTTACTACTTTTATTAAATTTCCTAATGCGTGTAAATAACTAATGTTTTTTACCCGCTTCAAAGTGCAGTGTTCGGCCATTGAAACAGTGATAACCTCCTGGAGTCGCGTGTGCAATAAAGAAAAACGCACCTAACTTTACCTAACCTCCGAATGTCCTTGATCACTACTTTTATGAAGTGCATATGTTTCATGTGTTTATACGTATATTAAAAGCATTTTTTAAGTGTAAATGAGGGAAAATCGTGTAAAACGTGCGAAAATGTGCGCATATGACCCGAAGTGCATATAATGTAAAAGTACCGGAATGGAATGCTCTAACCGCGATGCGCCCAGAAATTTAGCTTTCGGAAGTTAAATAGAGAAGAACAGTGAAAATCCGAACGAAAAATGTCAAGTGGTTCTCTGGCGACGTAAAACTATAACTACACGTTAAATACAGTTGCATATAAAGTACGTCTTATATTTCCGTAAGGTTTAATTGTGTAGTCCCCAAACGCTGTGCAAGTAGGAAAAGCCGTGTCCGTGAAGGATGTAGATGATTTACTCACTTCATGAAAGTTCAGAAAAATCCTCTGAACTGTTCATCAATAACGTGAGAAAAACCACCAGTTTTGAATACATACATTAACGAATTAATATTTATAAATAGAACTTATTTAAAAAAATTATATTTAACTAATAATTGTAATCCTAATTATTAAATTAGCTAATTTAACTAGCTGTGTTTTTCTTTTATCCTCTTCAATAAAGAACACACACTCATCAGTAAATCTTTCTTCGACTTCGGATGCACCATGTGATTGTTATTCGGTGTATCGTGTTGACGGTCAGGTTTCGGGATCTGAATATTAAGTTCACGAATAAGTTAATGATCTACACCATTGCCTGTTTTCCCCCAAAATCATGTAGGCTACGTTTGTGAATTGAATGTAGAAGAGAGCAGACAGCACAATAAGAGGACTGGGTTATAACTAATTCAAGATATTGGTGTATTATCTTGGTGATATTGGTCTATTATCTAATAGAAGCTACAGTGAAATTGTTATTTTATTCATTTATTGTTCAAGGAGCAGTCTACAATAAATGGAATGAATGAGATGCACTGTAATAATCGTAGTTCAGAATTGGCTATTACAACTGGTCAACTACTGGCGCAGCTACACCTTCAGCAATATATTTGCCTATTGTCTTGTCAAATGAAATAAATGCGAGCTGCCTTTTAACGTATACTTCACGACCTTAGTTAGGGCTTTGTTTTTCTGTTATATATAAATAAGAGTAATATATATACATTTGAAATTTTCGTTATTTTTGTCAACCATTGGTACGGGCACCCTACATTTAGAATGGGGTCCAGTACTGAAGGTGGTGGTCACATTTTGCAAAATTTACAGGATGATTGAGATATTTGTATGACTTTGAAACATTAGGTTCGCGTTAAAGTAGTGAAAACGAGGTAAGTGTGGTTGTTTAGCGCCTGTTAATTGAAAACAACATTCTTCCGACTTAGGGCGAAGGGTGCGTAAGTGTGATGTGCATCGCGTATAATTTTAAAGAAACCTAACCTTAATGTAAGTAACCCCTCATCGCTCGCTCGAGATATGGTCCATATTTTTGTGGTAAAAAAGTGGAAGTGTCAAAGTTAGTATTCCTCCGCATGCCGCTATGTTTCTGCCTCTTGATCAACTAACGGAGAGTGCGTGTTTAACAAAATAATAAAATATGGAGTTTCTTAACACTTTTTGAATTGTTGGTGGTTGTTAAATGTTTATAGAAGTGCCTGTAACCGGAAAGAAGTTAAAAAAAAAAAAGAACTGGTCCCCATTCTTAGCCCTTCGAATGGTATATACTTTTAGTGGTTTTAATATTTGTCGTAAAAGACTTGTAAAAATCACGTTGCTTCCGTGTACACATCGTAATTTTAAAATATGGCTACTACGAACTGCACTTTACTCTTTCTACCCATCTGTGGCAGGTAGATTTGTTTTGCTGAAAGTGTTTTTGTTTTACTTTAGCTTGCGTCTGGTGTTCTTTTTCTGAAACACTTGTCTCATAGGCTATAGATTAGATTCATTGACGTAATGTCGGAAAGGAGCAGAGATTTTTTTTTACTGATACAGGTTAGGTTAGTTTAAGTTAATTGTCTGATTCTGAACGCTGTACGCGATGCACATAAAACAAGGGTGGAGTTCAGTGTTACCGGGCAAGTATCTTGAAGGCTCCTGAATTAACATACCTTCACCTGAAGGAAACTAACGTATCTTTAAATCGCTGTATTTTTATTTTTTGACAGTAGTACATGTAGGCCTACAGAAATATTCGAAATCGATGTCCTGTATGAAGAAATATTGGAAGAGTCGTTACGGAACTAGTGCTTCCAAAGTAAAAGGTAATAAAAGATTCGCGCACAGTAAATATAAATATGCAGGTGTTAAAGACCTGCAGTTAATAGAATAACAAAGAGCGTTTGTACTCTATTTTAATGTGTATTTATTTATGGCCTTTCGGCATCTCAGGCAGACTGGAATAGGATGCGAAAAAGATGCGTTCTGTCGCTACGACCTATCCTTGTAGTAGTATTTATATACAACATGCGCTTCACTAACTCTTTAACAGTTGCATTTCCTTTCAATCTATGTCCCCTGGGAGTGAGTTTTAACGCTCGCCTTTTAATTAAGGGGTACGTAACAGTAGGTCTCATCCTTAGATCATCATCCGATAGATGCCAAACCACCATCGGTTCACCTTGCCCATGAACCTTCGGGCAGATTGAACCATGTGTCGCTAAAACCAAAACTTAGGGTTAGAATGTAGATTCTCGGTATGTAGAGAATGGTTTCGTTTGTAATAATGTCTATCCGGAAATTTAAAATGTTTTTACGTTAACCGACAAAGTCAATTTTTAGAAGACAACAAACAGCCTGTACAAAATATTTTCCTAGGCACTGCAGCTTTCCGTGATATAAAGTATGTTAGTGCCCGCGAAGAAACACCAGTTGTGGTTATTGTTTAAGTTGGTGGTAGATGGAGATAAGCAACGAAGGATATTTTGGTAATTGTGGTTTAGAATTACCGAAAGGTAGAATAGAATGGGACGTAAGGAATTTATCAATTACGGTTTGAATTGTAAATAGCGTTCAAGATGAGCTTGTGACCTAAGGAGTGGGCTAACGGTTTAAATGAAGTTGTAAACTTCTAAAAATGGGACCTAAAGTTTTGTCAAGATGGGCGTTTGAAGGATTCGCTGCGTAGTAGTCAGGTCAGATCCGTCAACAAATCGAATCCTCTTGGTCTAGGTGCTTATTCAGATGTCCTGATATGACATTAGTTAAAGATGTATCTAACGTAAACTAATCTAGTGGACCGCGGTGGCTCAGTGGTACAGCGCTCACCTCTGGTGCTTGGGGTCTGTGGTTCGATCTCAGCTCGTGCCATATGGGCTTTCTAGTGGACAGACACCATGTGCGTAGGTTTTCCCGGGGTTCTCCCGTTTCTTTCCACTTTCTTCATTCCAATATTTCACCTATCATCATCCATTCGACCTGGTTACCTTAAATAAAATTTGAAAGATAAGTTAGTGTTCTGAATAACAAGACTACTTTACTTCTACTTTTTATCTATACATTGTGTTTATGAATTATACCGGTAAACTTCAGGTGTGGTTTCTCGCATCAAAACAAGACCTCTGAATTTTTCGAAATATGCGCTAGTATCGGAGATACAGTCTGCCGAAAGAGTGAGAAAGTGAACTTTAGAGCTTCCATATTTCTACACCATGAACAGCAGAGCTGAAGCGGCATGGTACCGTCAAAAACTTTAAATCTGTTCTATTTGACAGTGCATATTCCAAAATTGTGCGATGAGTGCGCAAGTGATTCCCCAAAGGAAATAGGTGATCCCGGAATTTTTCTGAAGTAGTAGTAGGTCGAAATGTATTAAACGATTTCCTGTGTGAGTTAATATGACATACGTCATCGCTGGAATCCAACTGGTCAAGGATATTCAATCTCTTTGATAACAGACAGGATGTTTTATGGAAGTATGCAGTTCTTACTCCTGAGTGTTATGTAACAACGCATATTGTTAAAATAGTTTGGCATGTGGAATGTGCTTGAGATGACTTTGGCGCAAACGAATTATTGTTTCATGGTGGAAAGCCGTCCCATTCATGCTCATTTCGACCCGTCTTTACTTCAGAGAATTTTTAGAAATCCCCTACTTCCTTTCGGGAATCCATTGCGCGCCCGTTGCAGAATTTTGAAGTATGCATTTGTGGATAGGATAGAGTTAAGTTCTTTGACGGTAAGATGCCGCATCAGCTCTAACGTTCGTGATGTTAGAAGTCTGAAGCTCTCTGTAACTCCGAAACTATACACGTTTTGAAACATTGTCGTCTTGTTTTGACATGAGGAATCTCCTCCGTAAGTTTGACGTTGTAGTTTGCAAGCGTGCTGTATATTCATCTAGATGTGTCCGCGTGAATCTATCTAGGGGGCGTACGCCCGAGTCAATGAACTCACAAGTAACACTATTTCAAATGGTCACTCAGATCTAGAAGACAGGGTTGGCTGGTTTTAACCGGTTTTTTTCTTTTTTTTTAAAAAAAACAAGGTGTTTCTTTTTTTAAGTGCTTTGTTTAATAATATAACTATATATCAAGTATTTATCCAGTTAAGAGAAAGGGCACCAGTGACTAAAGGTCTGCCCTGGAGAGGCAAAGTAGAACTTGGAAGGTATCGTCCTGAGTCTTCTTCGCAGGTACTATTCCATCATTTGTTTGGTAGGTTTGAAGATAAACCTTATTTCTGATGACCTTACCGAGGGTCGAGCAGTGAACCCGTGTTAACACTAATTAATGAGTGAATGCCCTGATCTAGCTTAACGTCCCGCTGTTGTGACTATAGGTTAATGGAGATGAATGAAAGGAACAGATGAATGATGATAATAAAATTGTTGAAAGAAGAGTAAGAGGAAATTGAAGTACCATGAAGAAACCTATACACACCATTAATCAATAGTTGGTTACTCACCAAATCCAGCTGCACACGAGAAGCGAAATCCGGGAAGAGACGTTGAAAGACAATCTGTATTAAGTTATATAAATTCACATCATAAAAGTACAGAAAATCTATGTTAATCCACCAATTACTTAGAAAATTAATATTCACTCGAGTTGTAAATAAGTACAGATTAAAATGTTGCTGTCTGCATGTAGAACAAATACAACAATTAATAATAATCAGAATATGCATTTAGTCTCCCTGCTAAGCACCTAGTTTAAACCAAAAATACTGTTGTTTTTTTTTCAACCCTGCTAGAAGACATGTATATACTTAAGATCAGCATAAAAACTGAGTTTGTGTGTCAAGGATTAGGTGCAATTGGCCAGTGGTTAAAGATGAATTGGCGAAAAAAGTTTTGAATAGCATTGCTTGCGGTAGGCCACTTACGAATATCTGGTGCTGTTTTACACTCATTGCTGCGCCCTACGGTATCACTGACATCCGCACATCGCTATATAGCCACCCAGATGGCGACACCAATACATGATTAAAATTGACTCGACTCTGTCAGACTATGCCTCCTGAATAACTTTACACACAGTGTTCGTGTGCCATTCTACAGATTGTACCAGTGTCGGTCTCTGGTGACTGGATTTTAAGATTTTGAGGCTTTTAGGCAGCTGAGGCTCAAGCCGGGATAAAGTTTGGGAAATGATGTAGGAAGGTAGACGACCAGGGCATATTTTGTAGGTATCATCCCTGGTATTACTGAGGAAAAACCTCAGTCAGAATGGTCGGTCGGTCGCTGGGATCGATCCCAGGACCTCCCGAATGCTAAGCCAACGCTCTACCACAGCTACGGCTGCTCGGTTCTGGTGACTATGAGTATAGCGACGTGCAACTATCAGTATTATTTGAGTGCCTATCACCGAAGGCGCGGCATTGAGTGTAAACTAGCGCCAGATACTCATAAGTGGCCTACCACAAAAATTGCTATTCATAACTTTTCCCGCCAATTTCTCTTCAACCACTGGCCAATTGCACCTGATCTTTGACGTACAAACTCAGTTTTGTAAATCTATATCAAAGTGTACACTTGAAATAGTGTTACTTGTCAGATTAGGAGTCCATGAAGGATTCTTCCGACAGAATACTTCATGGAATCAATGAACTCAGGTACTACTTACCAAATACCGCGTGGGTTCTCTGGCCCAGATAAGACGGACTACATGCTGTTACATTGAGTCGAAGAGTATCTGAAAGCTGTCTGGGTGTATCGCCATCTGTTGTAGGTGCTGTAGTCACAGTCTAAGTGGCTCAGTCAACAGCATCTAATACGTGCTTCACACGGTTCATATCCATGGAGCTGCAAGCTCAGTTAAACATCCCAAAGTCGGCAGAATGCTTCTCCAAAAGTTGCCTGGTGACCCTGGACCATTGCGCATTGTCCTGTTGGAAGAGTCCATCACCAAAGGAAAATATCATCATCATAAAGGGCACAGATGGTCTGAAAGGACATATGTATGTCTGGGTTGGGTTAATGACCTCTAGACCGATCAGAGGCCCCATATTGCCCCAGAAGATCACATCACCAAGACATCGGCACACTGGTTAGCGCCATAACCGGAGCTAGTGACGATTTGCAAGGCCAATTCAGACGCATGGCGTGATGCACAAAGGGGTTCTGTGCACGTCGCCAGCATCCAAAGTTCCGTGTTTTTCAATGTGCACCGTACTGTTTTTTGTTTTGTTTTTACCTGAGCTATCATAGTCCGTTGGTTACTTACGCTCATCATTCAGCTGCGGCCGTCCACTGCGTTAGCCACAAGATTGGTAAAATCGAATATACTATCCTGACGTGAAATTCGTGACCTTTAAAATATTTACTACTATTGAGTGCCCATACTTCTGACATCCAGAGTCGTTCCAAGTCCGACAGCCTACGCCAGGTATCCTTTCTGACTAAAATGCTGCATCTATATATGGTGACGTCAGGTGCTGTTTTCTCCTACTACCGTGCCCATGCTGGTGCCAGTGGTTCTTACTTATTTGTATTTTACATTAAACAGCTGTACAAGTATCTGTGACCTAACCTGTCATCCTTCGGAAAGAATATCATCCAGAAAATGGAATGATGATGATAGCGCCTTAGGCCTTTTCTAGGTACCGTCCTCTAATTCGCCTGGTGAGACTGACAAAGAACAATTGAAATTGTTAGTATAGCCTGCGTGAGCAGATTTGGAAACAGTCCTTTGGAGTGCTGATCCGAAGTCATTGAGAGACCTTCGGAGATCTCTGTTTCTATCCTTTGTTTACACGAGGATGAATGGTTTGTTAACCATCTGTGACGATGTAGTACAAAGTGATACAAGTTAATTTCACAACGTTCTGGGAGCTCAATAAATAAAATAATAATATACTTTCCAAGTGTATTCAGAAGACTAAAGGCTTAAAAACAGCTTTTTTCCGGCCTTGCTTAAGTAGATCTTGTATTGATCATAAGCTACAATTTATTTTTATTCTATTTTGTTTTCCAGGTAATGGTGTAACTTTTATTAGTCCGAACGATGTCTTACATCAACTTCCAAAGTTCGTGGGTGAAGGACGCTGAGAGGAAGGTTATTCGAGAGGAAAGGAATAAGATACTTGAAAAGGCAAGTGTTCCTTCATTTTAAAGCGTTGTGATTATTCCCAACTGTTAAATCTGAAGAAATGATTAATTACAAGAGATATAGACGTAAGGATTAGTCACTTGGATAATCGATTTTTCGTCATCTAGCACCGTTAATCTGGTGGTGTAACCTATTAAAAAGGAAACTTCTTTACTAAACACTATCCAAGTGAATTAATGGAACAACACTACTGTTTAGTAACATGTTGCTTTCGTGTGTACAACTTGACTTCTTTTAACGTCTACATTATATTCTGTTACAAAAGTTACCATATTTATTCCATCAAAAGGTAGTTTCTACCAAATTTTATACCTTAAATCATCAAGTAAATTATTTTACATAAAATAAACTGTACAGTCAGTTGCAAAAGTTTGAACCATTCATAAAGTTTCTTCTCCAAATTACTTTGGAATGGATAGACCGATTTGAATATACTTTTTTTGTAACTTACAAAAAAGCACGTTCTCTTTACATTACAGGAAACCGTATTGAAATTGGTCAGTCGATTTCAAATTTATTCGGAGAAGAAACTTTACGACTGGGTACAAACTTTTGGCGCTGACTGCAGATAATGACATCGGTGAAAATACGAATGACAAAATACAGATATTAACTTGATAGAATGGAACATAACAACATCTAGTGAGGAAGATCATTACAATTCTAAAGCCTTAAACTCAATGTCGGGCTCGTCTAACGGGTATAATTCGTGTTTATCTCATCGTGTGTTCACCATAAGCCAAAACCGGAGGCAGAAATATATGTAAATGAAAATGATTCAGAAACCAAAATTGAATTGTAACAAGACTAACTTAAATAAGGAATTGAATTTTTTAAAACTAATTTTGTTAATTAAAAAACAAACAACTATGAAATTTTATATTATTAATTTAGACGTACCTGCCTAATAAACTCTTTGACTGATGATAAAAATAGTGAAAGTCTGTGTGTGATATGTCAATTATCACAGAAGTGCGTATATAATATAAAATTATCGTAAAGAAATGTTTTAGCGTCACCAGACTGAAAACTGCCGTGTTAATCGAGGGGGATGATTTCAATTCTGAAGTAAGTTTCTCTCTGTAGATTTTCATTGGGGGTGCCCGCCTTTGCTACATTACAGTTTATCCTAGGTTGCTTTGTATTCTCGATGTATTAATTCTAAATGTATCTAAATTACTAGTACTTGTAAAACTGATATTGCGGAAATCAAGCCTACAATCTTTGGTTAAAGAATACTATGAATTCTATGCTTTAATTTTTATTCTAGTTCATAATGTAGTTTAATATTTTTGCGATAGAATTTGTGTTTGTAGTTATATTCTTTTTCAATCTGTGTATGTGTATTTTTGTGCTTTGAGTTGTTAAAAACGCTTGCTGAAAACTCATTTTTCTGCGTAAGTAGGGAAGAGGAAGTTATTTCGGTACATTCCTAACGGTACTGGGATGGAAAGTTTGTGCCAGGGAGAAAAAGCGGGAAGTATCTGAAAGGACATTGGTTGTGCTTTTTTTTAGGCAGAGGCCGAACAAGAATCAAGCAGAAAAGTGGCTGTTTGAGTGAGGTGGTCGTGTGTGGAAGGAGCTGCGGAAAATGTAGAGAAAACGGAGTTTTCTGTAGAGCTCGGAGGCCCGCGGCTTGAAGTGTCAGTTTTTTAAGTTGAAGAAATCAGTTCTTTCAAAAAATGCATCATGGATCTAGCAGCGTTTAATTTTTCAGGTAGTAATGTGACTGCAAGTTGTTTGTTTGAAACTACTAACTGACAAAATGATGTGCTTTTGGCCATACTTTTGACTTTATTTATCTGAAGATTGTTTCACAACCATAGAAAATTTATTTAAACGAATAAACAACTTACGTTCTTCAAAGCAGTTGAAGCCTTTTTTTTTTTTTTCTTGCTTTCCCATGTGTGATCCCAGTCATAGTGTATATCTGTAAATATATAAACTGATTAGTATATTAGAAGGTTCGTATGAGCTACAAAAAAGCCCTTTTGCGTTAAGTAAGATACAAGGTACAAGATTGCAACTTAGGGAGGTTTTCAGCATATTAACTTGGCCTAGTTAGGTCCAGGAACACCCACACATGCGAATTCCAGCAGGTCCACGTATTTCGAAAGACACTTCGTCTTCCTTTACAAAGGAAGAATAACTTGGAAATGGGCAATGGATGAATTAAAAAGACATTTGTATGTTGTCTGTGTTCACTTAAAATTTCACGAAAGCATAACTACGGTGTGTGATAAAAATATTTTAAAATTCCATCTGTGGAGAAACCAATCCACCGACTCTGGGTACCGGAGTGCAATTGTGACGTTTTCCCTATCTCTTATTTTTATATACATACATCATGTCTTAGCTCATTCATTGCCTGTCTCCACGTTTTCTTGTTTTTGAGAAGACAAAAGACCCTGTGCTTTCAGGTCCTCGTAGAGTTCGTTTTCGGACGTTTTCCTGCACCCAGCTAGGGTCTGGCAACAAGATACAAGAATTTAGTAGAGTGAGAAGTTGGTTTCGTACAATGTTGTTGATCATTACAATCTGTAGTTGTGTAAAAAAAAATCATAACAATGCTAACACATTTGCTGGAATAATAAGGTTAGAGATTAAGTCATTTTAGGTTCATATTTATTTATTCGTGTTTTGTTTCTCGAGTTTTTTTTTTTTAATAGTGATACATTGTATTACTATGCAAATAACTGACTCAGATAAAAAAAGGATGATACTGTTCCGACATTCGTGTGGTGAAATACAAAAAAAAAAAAATACGTTAAAATCTCAATCGGGATGGTCCATGGCGATAACTACTGACTAGACAAGAAAAATTGTAAGGTTTATGGTTTTAGCTGTAGAAGTTCCAGGAGAAACTACTTCTGATTGCAGTTATTCCTTTTTAACGTATTTATTATTTTTCTCACTAGGCGAAACAAGACTTTGAGAAAAGACAAAAGCGAGAAGAAGCTGCTAAACTTCGAGGTGATGACAAATGGATGCTACCATCAGTCGAAGCTCGAATAGAGGGAGAAGCCAAATCACATAAGAAAAAAAGAAAGAAGAAAAAGAAGAAACATAAAAAGAAAAAAGATAAATCATCATCATCATCTTCGAGCTCGGTAAGTGAAAATTTTGATGATTGTGGTTCAATTAATAATTTTTTAGTTATATTTCCGTTAAAAGAATTATTAAGAAAATGTCATTGTAGACAAGTAGCAGCGTAAGTCAGTATTCACAAGCGTTTGCCAGTCAAGTCGATTGACATGGCCCAGGTAATTTACATTAATGAGTCATTTTAGGGAAGCTCTCTCATCTGTATGATTAAGGGCACACAATAGCACACAATTTCAGTTATTTTTTAGTTACTGGTAGCATACTGTTACCTAGACACGAATTTGAGATGACAACAACTATTTCTCTGGAATATTTGTATGTTTTCTTTTCTCAGTAGGCTGTATTTTTTTATTTGCAAAATTGCTTTCCAGTTCAAACCATCCATTACGGAAGGAAGTAATCGGTACTTCACTGCAGATGGTGAGTTTTGTTGTACCCTGTTGTTCTGGTTATGATAATTTTCTTCAAAGGAAAAAGAAAGTCTTAATATAAAATTATCATGAATTGCTTATTCTTTACATATTGACGAAGGATGCTTTTTCTACTAGATGTCTTGTAACTCCGAGCTTGACAAATGGTTGTAATTCGTGGTAGTTATGTTGAGAAATGAATATTCTTGGCTGTGTTGTTTTATTTGCTGAAGGCATTTCTTCTGATTCAATTCAACACACTCAAGCACAGATCAATCACATCATTTAATTTACAGTTTTTGACTACACTTAGCAAACCCAGTCTCAAGTAGTTGTTAATGCATCAACGTGTGCATAATAACCACAACATGATTTCTTCCATTTATTATTCTAGTGAACATGTGTTGTGATTTATATACTGCAAAGAGATGAAACGAAATACGTTCAAAATAAGTGCTAATTGTTTGCTAGATGCTTTTCGGTGTGTGCAGCAAGAAACTGCTGTAATTGTAACGCAATAAAAAGTGAAATGGTCCTGAAAACAGGATATTTTTGTCATATTACGATAATAAAACGAAATATTTATTTTTTTGTAAAAATCTGTTCACCTTATCCGCATAATAGAAAACTTAATGCTTTGAGATATAAGTAATAATTCCTGCTTAAAGTAAGCATTCATTTTATGGAACTGACTACTATGTTGAAAGTGATAGTAGTAGAATGATTTTACGAAAATGGATATTTATAAGAAGAACATTCTATGTTTAAAAAAATATATATAAAGCAATAAAGCCAGAATTTTTTTAGGAACATCGATATTGTTACTCGCTCGATTGCATGTGTCAGATTGAGTGTTTCTTGTGCATTAATGAATCAGGTTTTCATACTCGACTTCGATCTGTTTTATGTGTATGTGGGTGGTGTTCGATACGGTAGGATCCGGATGATTAAGAAATATGCGTTTCTTAAAACTCAGGTTAAAAAGTTGAAAAGTGAGAGCATTTATTAGACAAAGCAAGTACAGACATACAGATGCTTATCAGAATAATGGAAACACCTGTAGTTGGCAACACGTCAGATGTATGGGTTGGCAGTGGTGTCGTGGCGACCGCAGCGCCGGACTGCTGGTGATGGTGTGTTAGGTCGGTCTCTATACTACGTCAGGCGTCGTGGAACAGGAGTGTGCAGTGGCTGCAGCAGACGGAGGTAGTGTAAAATGGGAGACCTCTCAGAGTTTCAAAGAGGGCAAATTGTTGGTGCGCGGTTATGTGGAGTGAGTGTGACGGCAGTGGCTAGTGTGTTAGGTGTGTCGCCAGGGACAGTGTCGAAGGTGATGACGGCCTACACAACACACGGGAAAACCACATCGGGGAAGCGGAACAGTGGGCGGAAGAAAAGCATCAGTGACAGGGCACGCCGGGTATTAAAGCGCATTGTCACGCGGAACCGTCGTGCCACTGCGGCGCAAGTGACGGAGGAACTCAATCAGCACCTCCCCCAACCTGTTTCGACAATCACAGTCC
>JAGDQP010028788.1:1380-23874 GCA_022664845.1 Lepisma saccharinum
TCGTGTTAATTTAGCAATGTTCGTATATATTAACGTTTGATTCGTGTTGGAAACTTAAGTTTAGTTCGCAATGATCGTGTGACGTAAGAAACTTATGGGTTTCATTTACATCTTGCTTTTTGGCTTGAAACCAAGCTGAGGATACGACTGTTCTTTGTATTCAGATTTTTAATTAAAAGCTGAGCGAATTGAGACGGACTATTACTCATTGACTCAAAATATCAAATATACTTTTTTCCCCATAAAGCTGAAGGCATTTTGTCACAGGATTTTGGTGTTTGTACAGAGTTGTTGTTTAGTAGTAGTGTTTTTTGAATGAACCACATGTACAACATACAGCAAGCCATGAAGAAAGCTGATATTCGAAAGATTCAGACGTTTTATATTTAAATATTCACACAGTACATTAGTATATCTTTATATGTCGAAGATTCATTGAAAAAAAAAAGTTCTGTTGAAACATTTTTTTTTTTTGGTTTAATCAGTTATTTGAAACAGGCAACACATACAGAACTCTTTTTAGTTTACATATATTTTTATCAGTTGTCATGTACTATTAGAAATAATATAAGCGTGTGTTAATGTGCATTTGATAAATTAATTTAATTTAATAAAGAGAAACAAAGCTTTCTGATAAGGCTGAATTCTTTAATAAAAATTACTTCAAACGTAACGGTCTCGGAAGTATACCACTTCCTTCCTCAGACTACACTTTACAACTGAATATAGAAAAATTACCTAATCAATAAAGAAAGGAGATCGTCTTTTCTTTCCACCAATCAGGGAACACTAGTAATTAAAAGTTTTTTCTTCTCCTAGCGCTTCCCTTTCCGGGCGAGCGTACCTGCCTTTCACCTGTTAAATTTGATGAGCCACCAGTTCACAAACAACTTTTAACTGATAATTGCCGGAAACATCTTAAAAATATCTTTTCACGAAAACAAGTTCATCCCTACACCGGCTTAAACAAAAGAGCTTAAAAATGTAATAAATATATTTATAAAGTTACCTTCTCACAAATTAAAAATACGAAGAATACAGAAGTAAATAATAAATGAACTAAAATAACAATTAAATAAAAGTAATAAATATAAATTAATAAGTAAAACATAAATAAATAAAATAAAAATTAAAGCTCTCTCAGAAAATACTTTAGGAATTGCCGGTTAGCGTCCTCATATTGTTATCTTTTTCCTCCTCAGCTCTTCCTTTTTCAAAATGTCCTCCCACTCTTCATCAACACTATATGCACTGTTCCAGTTCATAGCCTTATCGGCTACCTCTCTTATCCTTTTCGCTTCTTTCCACTTTCTAACTAATTGCCTACATTCATGCTCCACTACTGAAGCCCCTTCCCAGTTAACTTCGTGACCCGTTTCACTGACGTGCTTGAAAATAGCATTAGTGTCTCTCCTTAATCTGACATCATCCTTATGTTGCTTTAAAAAATATGTTACTCATGGGATGTGTGATATGGTGTATGTTGGGGAAACCAAGAAGAGGCTACAAGAACGTTTAAAGCAACATAAGAGGGAGGGAAGAAAAGTTAACTTTTTAATTAGTAGTGTTCCCTGATTGGTGGAAAGAAAAACCGATCTCTTTTCTTTAATGATTAGGTAATTTTTCTATATTCAGTTGTAAAATGTAGTCTGAGGAAGGAACTGGTATACTTCCGAAACCGTTACGTGTGAAGTTATTTTTGTTATTAAAGAATTCAGCCTTGTCGGAAAGCTTTGTTTTTCTTTATTCAAAGATGGATACAAGGCCATATTGTCACAATATCCATAATTTAATTTGCAAACCATCATTGTCTTTTTTTTTTCTTTTTTTTTTTCAGTGATATGGCCAAACCCATAAGTGTACTGACAGGAATAGATTATTGGCTAGATAATCTGATGTGTAATGTTCCAGAATTGGTGATGTGTTACCATTTGGATGGAATAGTTCAAAAGTATGAGCTTATCAAAACGGAAGATTTGCCTCAAATGGACGATTCGAAATTTTCCCCAAAACTAATTCGCGATGTTGCTCAGAATATTTTGTCGTTCTTGAAATCCAATGCAACGAAAGCTGGACATACCTATTGGCTTTTCAAAGGTAAATTACTTTAAACGTTTTTTGTACCATATACTCTTACTAAATTCAAAATTTAAATAGTTGTATTTTATTTATGGCCTTTTGGCATCTTTGGCTCAGGCCAATGTAATTAGTTGAATTTTCTTACATACGGTGAAGTCCTTTATTGAAGGTACTGTTTTTTCTTTTTACAAAATTCACATTTGGTGAGAAAACAGCATCTTCATTCGAGCTCTACGCCACATATAAGTTATCTTTTTGTGTGTGTATTTTTGATTTAGGTACTTTATTGCAATGTTAAACACGATTCAAACATGTTAGCAGCATATTGTCTGAATCAAATTTTAAAATTGTAAGTAATCGTATTCTTTCGGTTTCAAAGAAAACTATACAAACATTGCTTCCTCAGTAAAACGGAATATTCTCTGAAAAATAGTAGGCATGTTGAACTACCTCCGTCCTTTAATTTTATGAGTTAATTCTTGTACCTTTTACTCTTTCTACGAAAGCTTAAATTACATGTAAAGAATCATAAGGCTAGTTGTACTGGCCTTTCAGTATTAGGAAAAACTTTCCACGTTTTATATATAATGATGTATAGCGTATTGCATGTACAGTCGATTTAGATTCTTGTAGTTCCAAAATGTAATGAACGCATGTCGATAATTACGATATGTACAATGAGTGCTCACTGTATCATGAGTTTACAGTGATAAAATAAAACAGTAAGTAAATATACCCTATTTTAACATCTTAATTGATTATTTTCTCAGACGTAAGTTACATTTCTCGATAGTTACGTAGTCTTAGTTACGAACTCTGTAAATGTTCTATTATAGTTTTGCCACCAGGTATTTTCGCTGCTCTTTATGTTGTGCTTCTGTGTTCGCTAAATTAAATACTCATGTCGATTCACATTATGCATAGCTCTTCCTTCAATTCACACCTTCCTAGAACCTATTCGTATTAACACTCTTCGACTCCATTTCTCTCTTATCAGAGGAAATTTCTGTCTTTTCTTTGTATTAACCTAATGCTTTTTTCGCAAACTCCATCCCATTTAACAACCCTTCTCTTTGACTCATGTACTTCTTACGGGTGTAGTAACATCAGTGTTTCCAACTGCTGTACAGCTTTAATGTGCTTTTTCCTTACGGCGTTCCCAAACTATTTCTATTTCCCCATGACGGAAAACAAAAATATCGTCCTGTGAAAGATGTCTAATTCGTTTGTTCTCTATCGTTTTTAATTGATAGCCATTTCAAGCAGCTACTACCGCACTATCGCAGAAAAAGAAACTTAACAGATCCTCCCAATAGTAACTTACACACTTTTATCGTAAATTGTAAACCTTATTGACCTATTCTGAATTGTTCCAAAGTGACTTATCTTTTTCTTTTTATAGGAAAAGGCGATGATGTGGTGAAACTTTATGACTTAACTTCATTGTGCACTGATTTCATGGATGAAAAGGAGCAGAATCCATTCACGGTACCTGTTGCAATGTTGTTATATAGGTAAGCAGTATGATGTTCTTAATAGATTACTTTTACGTTCGTGAATATTGTTATAAACACTCAACCGTCTTGAATAGTCACACCGGATTGGTTTTCTTTTTTCACCAGTTTTCTACTTGACTTTGATTTGTTTCTGGACAATACATAACTGTAATTTATTAACGATGTACGATATCTTTGGTCAATATTTTACAGAAAAGTAACTTGGTGCTCTCTTATTCGCCGACTTAAAATGCCCTGTTTGAGAACTCTGAATTTCTTGTGTTTTAAGTTATCCTAGTTGGGACACAGTACAACCTGTTGCACCTTTATCGCAAGCTAATTTTAGCAATGCTTAATCATGGTTGTCCCACATATTCCTCTGCACAGTTTTCAGTTTTGCATATACTGAGTAGTGTTCATTATGCAGGTATTCGACCGACGTCTCATGAGTTCCTGTGAAATTATACATCGGTAACTAATAACTTTGTTTCAGCCCCCGTAATTTTTTTAATTTTAGGCATCTCAAGTCGGGATGGAGTAAAGAAAAGGATATCGGAAGGGAGTCTTCCAGGACATAGTTTGTAGGTTCCATCCTGGTATATGCCGGGTGTGACAGACGAAATCCTGCCTCTTATGTTTCAGTGACTACAATCGCAGATTTCGGATAAGCACAGGAGAGGCGGCATAGCTTCGAATCTCGCTGATGCCGACCATCCTGACTGAGATCTTCGAGGATTTTTCCTAATCCTACCAGGTGGCTGCCGGGACGGCACATTTAATAGGGGCTCTGGTCACTATTTTCTTAATTACTTTCCATGGAAAGAGTACTGGTCGAGGAACGTCATCCCTCAGACATAAGTTTGAAATGCTGTAAACAGTAAAAATGTAAAATTAGAATAAAGATTTTGACTATGTGTATCTTGAAAATGCTTGCAAATTTTTAAATAGAATTTCATATTCACTAGGTCGCTGCGAGCTTAATTTAATCTTTTTAGCCTTTGCATTCTAAAAACAAGGAAAAGAAAGCATAAATACTGAACCATAAACATATCGATAGAAATTTATGCTATATAAATTCCTAGGTTCTTTCTGTACTGGGGTCATTAAATTTTAAAATAAAACAAAAGAAAATCGTGTTACAAATAGGGTATGGGTTCGAAAATCTTTTGTATTGGCAGTTCTCAGTTTACTCTTTTCTGGTTTTTAGGGTTGCGCGAAACATGATGCAGTCACGCCAGGGACGAAAGCAAGATGGGACGATCAGAATGCTTTTGAAGAACTGTGTTTCCTTGCTCAACAGAGAAAAGTACCCTCAGGTAAGGAATAAAATTTTGTGAACATTATAAACATTTGTGTTGGTTCTGCACTCTTTTTATAGAGTAATTTGTGTCTAGAATAAATTTCTTGAATCCACAAAAGAAAATTATCATTGCAGGCAATGTTAATTCATTAAAGTTATGTAAAGACTTGCGTTGAATATTTTTGTAGGTTCGCTTTTCTCTGGCAGCACTATGAACGAAGCCTGTCACAAGTCTGAGGAATGGAAGAAAAGTGCTTCAGATTTTATAGGTCATCTTCGTAAAGGCTGCAGCCAGTTATCATTAACGTAATAGTTTGAGCAGGAATTTTACCAGAATTTCCCCTCCCTATATCTCTTTAAAATATCTTCTTACCTCTTCCCCGTTGTAAAAATGATTTGCACGAAAAAGGAAGAAAATCTGTAAAGCGCACCCTTCCCATACGCCCTAGCTGCGAAGCCTTGGCTAAATTCCTGAATCTGGGTGTTCAAGAAGAGAAGTTATTTCAGGGTGGGATAACTGATGAAGTGATAAAAGACTTGTTGAAATAATCAGTTAAAATGTCCACCTCGGGAATTAAAATTTAGAACTTCCTGACGTCACCATTGAGTCTCCATGATTTGTTTATGTTCAGTGCTATTGTTTGTATGTTAACTTTTCATAACTTATGGAAGTAGTTGGTGTAAAATTAGTAGTAGATGAACAGGTTAAGACAGTTTGGTCTTATCGACCGAAGATACCCTGAAGGTAGGTTAAAGGAAGGTGTAAAGGATCAAATTTTGTCCTGTCGAGGTGAATAAGGCCATAAAATGCTTGGAGCCTTGTGGTACCCTGCATTGATTTCAATGGAGAAAAGACATTATAAGTGAACCGATTATAGAAATTTCAAGTAAGAAAATGCGAGCAAACAGAAGGCATGAATTAGCAATCCCAGTATGATGTACACGTAAGTAATTGAATCAGTCGTTACTTAGTTAAATAAGAGGAAAAGCGAAACGAACGAACTGTGTTACATGATCTAGTAGTAACGATCGCGGACTTCGTATCAGGATTGGGAGGCACGCAGACTCGAGTCCTGCTGCTGGCATACTGACAGATATTTTGCAGCGTTTCTCTGTTTTCCAGGTTATTGTCGGAATGAATGATCCCTCAGACATGAGTGGTTTAGGACAATACTGCCTCCCTGACTCGTAAAGCTCCTTAAGTTTTTGTTTGAAGAGTTCTTTCCATTTTGATGTCTTTGCAATACACAATGGAGGCTGATGTACGGACATGTGTTTGTGTGTTATTATTTTTGTAGTCGTACTCAGTGAATTCTTTACCTGTTACTCCGAGACCATTTCTTGTTTTGTGGCCATTTTAGTGATTAAAACCCTGATTTTTTTATTCGATTATTTCGTCGTTGGTTCGGTATAAACTAAAATTTCAGATTTTTTGGGGTGGCAGGCTCGTCATGAAATCTGGCGGCGTGCGGTGATCTATATATCAGATTATTAATAATATTTTTGAAGAGAGGCGAAAATCTAAAGAATACTTGTCATAGGGTACCGGGTCCAGAGTAGTTAGGTTACCATTCGCCAGTAGTTATATGGGAAATGTGGTAGATTTCGAAAAAAATAAACAAAAAGACACTGACATTTCCGAAGTAAAAGGATTTTTGTACTTGATCAATGCTACTGGTATGGTTAATAAGATCTAATTTTACACTTTGTTGCTTTGAAGAATATTTGTACGAAGAGTTACAGATCTTTTCATTATTGTAGCCAGGAATTCAAACCGTATTGGCAGGAATATGGGGATTCTTCACTTAAAATGTTGACAACTAATTAGCAGTCATTCTTTCCGCTACACGTTAATCAGATCGAAATCGAACTTATTGAACCATGACGAACAGGCTCGTTAGGTTACAGTATACTTAAATTCAGTTTGTCTGTATTTGTTCCAACGTTTTGTTGTCCTGTAAAGCGGTTGCATCGGGTACTCAAAAGCTTGGAGCTTGGAGGACAAAAGCGTATTTACATGATCATCAAAGACTCGCAAGGAAAAATGTTTCATTTTTTAAATTATTATTTCATTCCACTTTTTAATTATTTTTTTGTTTCATTTTGTTCACAGATCGTTACGTCAGCACATTATATGCTGTCCGACTTGTATATTCCTGATGGAATTGATCCTTCTTCTCCTCATCTGAGCGACCAATCCGATGATGATGAATCTTCCATCAACAGTCCATGTGAGGAGGAGGAGGAAGAAGATGAGGATGAAGATGACGATAATGAGGACAACCATAAAAGTAGTGTGGAAGTGAGATCGTTGTTTGTGTCTACTCACTTTAGGTGCGACAGGGCAAAAACCAGAGCTCCTCCTATATGTGGATCGGTAGAAGAAAGGTGTAAACATTCCCTCCATCACATAGCAGTGGGGTTAGATTGTCTTCAGTTTTTTGATGAGTCTCCGGTAGATGAAAAGTTAGACGAACAGGTGAAGAAAGAGGAAGAACTGGAGGAAAAGGAACGAAAAGTACAGGAGGAACAACATCCAAACATGGCGCGGCCTTTTCATGCAATTCCGATGCCTTACTCTCCTTTGAAACAGAAACAAACTAAAGAAACTGACCCGAAAAGTTCTAAACCTAGTGTTGAACGTACGTCCTCTCCTAGTGAAGTTAGTAAATGTGACGACTTAAAAGTGTCTTTGTGTAGTACATCGGGACCAAGTGCTTCTTCATGGGATATCCAATTAAAAACCTTGTTATATAAAAAGGCTACTCTAATCTATGCAACCTTAGTGGAACAAGAGTATGCTCATGGAATGATGGGAAAGGCTTTACAACACGTAAAATTTGTTTTGTATGGATGTCATGTGCTAGAGAAGTTAACATCTGTTGGTTCTAGTAGTGGTCTTAAGAGGTATATCGTAGAAAGGGCTGGTGATTTGTGCTTTATGATAGTTCAACAGTGGAATGATGTTGAAGTGCACAGGAAAGAATACATTGCTTTGAGTGAAGTGGATTCCGAAGTGCTGGAAGAGTTCAAAAAGGATATGGAGGTAGAAGGTAAGGATGTTTATATTTTACATCTAGTATTTAATTACAAAGGTGGGTGTTTATTATCACCCATTTTTATATCACCTCATATTATCTAAGAAAGTTCTATCTTTCATTCATTACATTTTGTCCCATCTGATGTGCTGCCAAGCTCTGATTAAATTTTGAATATTAATATTGAGTATTTTCTTACCCTTTTTCGTTTGTAATAGCCGCTGTGGTTTTGTTAGTGATGAGAAGGGGCTATGTGCGGAGCGACTCGAACTTAATAGCCGAACCGGAGTATGTAGATATTTCGTTGCCACGACGGCTTAGCCCTGTATCTGTTCATGTCCATGAGAATAAAAGTGGCAGTTACTTGAAGTTAATCACCTGATTGTATGATATCTTGACATCTTCCGAAATGTTTTATAAATTCTTAGTGTATATATAACGTAGTAGATTTACTAGTTTTATTCGTCCTGTTTCCGTTGTCATAGGAATTTGGAGAAGGTAAAATAGAATGGAAACAGTTATCCACCCATTCTTCAGCATAGCCCATGTTGTCCTTTCTATTGTAAAGTGTAATGTTGCGGGACTGATGTTCCCAGTTTGTGCTCCATTGTCAGCACAAACAAAATCAATCCACGTTCATTAACGTGACAGAATTGTTCCTTAGGAATTACCTTTAACATACGCTAAAAAATGGTTAAGAAAAAGAGGAGTCCCAGAAATAGAAATAAACGCTATCAATATTTTTCAGTTTCAAGACAGGTATTACAAACAGGTGAATGAACCCTTTATGGGTTAGATCCTGTACATTGGCGGTTCCTTGATTCTGCACCAACATAATAACCCGATTGAGCTCTCTTGTATCCAAGTTTAATTTAGCACACACCTAAAAAATTTTAGTTGCAACAAGGACTGTGACAGTTTGAATGTGTACGTTGTGTTGTGTAGAGAAAGAATTAGGTTTCGGTTGAATATAAATAAATAAAGACTTTGCGTCACATACTCAAAATATACATTGTATTTATCATTACACAATAATAACCTTCACACAAACGTAGAGACACTCACAGGACGTAGTCGTTCGGCCTGACGTTCGTTTTGTTTCGACTGGCCTGGTCAATATAGATTTTAAATAACAGTCAAGATGATATCTCAGCTCCTTGTTTTTGAAGGTGAGTTTGACTACTATATTCCTGTAACCTATCCTATTCATCAAATTTTTCGATACTGGTCTCTTGTGGGGTAGTTTTTCGTCCTTTTTGTTTAACGCATATTGAAGATAGTTCTCTACTGTATAATTGTACTATGCGTGGGGAGACGGGGGGAGGGGGAGACGGGGTTCTTAATGTATTACATATGTGTTACTGTTTCATTTTGTAGTTAATTTTACTTCTGTCTTCTTTAGATAGCCTTATTCCACCCAGCATAGACAATATGGAGAAGATGCTTCTTCTAAGTGCCAAATGCTATCAGATGGCATTGTCTATGGAACCTCCCGAGCAGCACAAAACTAGCATCCAGAGGAGACTTGGGAATATCGAGAATGAGCTTGGTGTTTTATATATGAATCAAGCTGCTGGTAAGTATTTTCTCAACGTAACTACAAATAGGGAGGCCAAAATGTCATCCAGTTTCAGTTTCAAATTGTTACTGATATCGGTAAACATACACTTGCGGAAAATAAGATCTCAGCATCAAAGAGGAGCTATGCTAGGTGAATGAAATCTGACCAACAGTTTACTCTGCATTATGTATTACATTGATACAAGTTACATGGTCACAACACACAAGATGCGCGCGCAGTGTCACGACGCGTGCGGGATTAATTATTCTAGTAGACACGTATGGAACTGTTTGTAAGTTTTATTGTCGGTGTGAGGCTGTATTTACGTATGCTATAGGTATATGAAATACTTCAAATGCAACAGCGACTTGCATATGCCAGTTCGAGAAGATGGAGTAATCTTTTGTGAGATTGCGGCAATGGGTCAAGACGTCTCGTTTGGGTTCAGCTGTTGGAGTGGTAACAATGGTCTCGGGAGTTACGGCTGCCAGAAGAACGAGTTCACGCCCCTCTCCGTCCACTAGTGCAAGCGAAGATCGGCGTATTCGCAGGCCAGCTTTTTTCATATTGGAAGTCATTTGAAGCTACTATTCTAGAAGCCGTCACATCCTGAATGTTTTGAACTGTCTGCTCTCTTTTTTCCATATCGAACCGACGCCAGCTATAATGGTATCGGGGAGGGGGTGGGGGATACCTAGGATAACATGATCATCCTCGTTATTTCGATTTCCATCCCAGCGCAAGTTTATATCAGAATGGTGATGGAACCCATTTTACGCCCATTCGTAAACGGTGTTGATAAGGGAGGGGTTTTCTATTTGTACACGATGGTGCTCGCCCTTTTGCCGCAGTTGCAACCCAACATGTTCTTGGAGATGTGAATTGTGAACCTGTTACCCTGGGCGGCATGAATACAAGATCTTTCGCCCATCAAGCCCGAGTGAGTAGGACGATTGGACGCCAGCTTTGAACTCATCCGCTATTTTTTTTTTTGCCATTTCCAATCTTATCGTCCGGTGCAACAGGCGTGGAACACCATCTCAGGGCGACATTCGTCGCTTCTGCAATGAGATACATGCGCATGTGAGTGTGTGACAGAGGATACTGAGGAGAACGATGTTCAATTTTAACACATCATGTACACTAATCTGCAGTCTATGTTTCACTTTCTTAGCATAACTCATAACTCCTTGAAGATATTGAGATTTCATTTTCGTGAGTGTATCATACCAACTTTTTTAGAGCATCAGACTATTTTGAGTATAATACACGCATCAATTAGTTATATTACTTTTAAGGATTGTATCAAGGTAGATTAAAGAAGGAAAAATTTCAGATCGTGGAAATATTTATTGGTACACATTTGCTCAGCCGTTGATGCTTTTATTAACTCATCAAACGGAATATACAGCAGGAAGTTTCTATTACAGGTCCTGTTAAACTCAGTTACTTTCAGATGTTAGTGAAAGGATACTGTTTAAGCTTGTATAAGTTATTTTCAATGTTTCTAAGTTAAATAATCGAACTATTTGAGATTTTTTTGTCATTATTTTCGTAATCATTGCTGCAATTTATCAGTGTGTTAAATCAGAAGCTTCTTTGGTGAGCATCGAGCGCCCATGACTCAGTAAAGCATTGACTTCTTATACGGAACGTCCTGGATTCGAATCCAGAGGCCAGCCGTTCTGACAGGGTTTTTTTAGTGGCTTTTCCTAATGTTGTGATGGTACCTTCAAACTAAACCTTTTCCGACTTCTTTTCCATATCGCTCTTTCCTTCCCTATCCCGGACTGACCGAAATACGGTACCTAAAGGTTAACAATTCAGGTCAATTCTATCGTGATCAGTGTGATTATGATTGTATCAGTTTTCCATGTCCTAAAACATTACTGCTCAACACTCTTAGGAATCTTTTTGCCTTTATTACTATTTCATATTCACGTCCCAAGGACTTGAAGCAGGATACACGTTTTACGAAAGAGGTCGTTACTATAATACATATACTAATCCTTGAGGAGTTTTTTTTATACTCAGTTATTCGGTGGTTCTTAACCTATCGTTATTCGGTGGCTTAGCTTAGGAATAGGGTAAGTAAAATCGCAAAAGTATTTCAGCCATAGAGCTTACAGATAGTTCGTCGCCCAAAAATTGGTACTATGGCAGCCATCGTATAAAAGATATACGTAACTTTGCCAGATCCTTGCTGACAGGAAGGTATTTACCAGGTTTGTGGTCGCAATATTTTTCTAATACTTTTATTGGTCATAGAAATGGTACTCTAGGATTAGATTGGTAAACACCCTTCTGTTTTCTGCAAAGATCTTCCTACGTCAACTAGATATTTTCGAAGGTGACCATCGTAGTCTGTAAGCGTTATTAGTTGAGATATCTTTGTGAATTTACCTAGTTGTATAGTTTTACGTACTTACTCTGTTTGTAGACAGACTTCCTGATAATGGTGATTTAGAATCATAAAAATGTAGCTTGTTTTAAAACTTCTTCTTTGCGCGATGATATGCAATACTTGTATGTTTACTGTACTTCCATCTGTTCAATTCGCAGTTCCTTTAACTTCCCTTAGGTTTCTCCTCACTCCACGTTTTTCTGAGCCTTTTCTTAATAGATATTCCAACATATTGTTAATTATTTCAATGTTCGCAAATTTTCGGAAAGTTTCGAAAATTCCTTGTGTATGAACCATGACGTGGCCAGAAGCCAAGAGATAAATTAACGAATAAAAATATGTCAGTTTTGTGTCACATATATTTCCGCTTTATATATAAGAGATTACCTTCAACATTTTTTTATTTTATATTTTATTCGTCAATATCACTTGCATCCTCTGGTATCTGGACTCCTCATATTAAGTAACTTTGTTAGAAGCAGCATCCTTGTGTCTGTCTCACTCCTCTTCGAATTTACAGTCTGTTCTGTTTAATCTCGTTCATTAAACGTCATACATGTGTAAACTTTTGGTTTTATTATTTCATTCCAGTAAAATATCAGAAGGAAACTGGTAGTCCCGATGAGGGCAGCGAGAGGTCATTTAAGATACTGTTCCAGAAAAGCCTTCAGCATTTGGAAGCAGGGATCCAGGCATTTGAGAGTGTGAGAGATGAAGCTAATCTTGCGTTGCTGTACTCAAATGCAGGTCGTTTGATGAGGCTGTGTGCTCATTTTCATTCCCCAGTGGCCAACCGGAAGGAACTTGAGAGCAACGAAAAGAATTATTACAATAAGGTAAATAAGTATTGTACTTAAAAAAAAGTTACTACGAATCTATGTGTTAATTTCATCGCAAAACTGCTTATCTCAGTATCTGGTACAAAGAACTATCATATTTTTGATTCATCTACTATTTTTATTTTGTATAACACTGTGAGTATAGAAATTTTATTTTTTATAGATCTGCCCTTAGTTTAGCCCATCTCATTGTGAAGTCGCTTTTTGAAAAGCCTAACCCTAAGTCAAGCTTAGCATTCACTTTGTATGGCTCAACTGAAACAAGGGAGAAATAATTAAGGTTTAGAACGTGTTTTTCATTACCAGGCGAGAACTTTAGCGGTACCATTCAGTGGTGAATACGAACAAAGGGTTCGTCAGTCTTCTGAGAAGTGATATTCTTTCATTCACTATAATTGTTTAATTCATGTTGATAACCTAGTTAGTAATTTAAAATCTTCTTCTAAAGGTTCAGAATATTCCAAATTGATCGTAAAATTAGTCCAGTTTCTTATTGCAAAACACGTTGACAAACCTCTTCTGAAAGTCTTGCATGAATTGTCGGCGCCATATTAACCAATCGTTCATGCGGATAATCGTTGATTAAGTCCTGGCGATGCTGTTACAAAGGTGTGGAAAGTATTCGAAGAAATCAAAGCTTACGTTTCTTGAAATGGTTTTGCAATCAAGTTTCCAGAATTATTTGAGGATGATTTCAACATTAATATTAGTTTCATAGTAGCATAGACCTCTTTCAATATCTGAACGAGCTTAATAAACGATTTCAAAGCGAATAAAACACAATTTGTAAAATGAAAGTATTTTTTTTGTTATCTATTTTCATTTCCGTTAATATTAGGATGATTGGGGGCCGGGGGAGGGGGGGGATCTTGCTACAGCAAGTAAGAATGATCTGTAGCTGTTTCCAGAACTTCCACACACAGTGTCGATACTTGACCGAGCTCAGTATGATTTGTCCAGCTAGTAATTCGAGATCCTTTGAACGTGTGTTTTTATGTTTTGGAAGAATATGAACAGTTGTTTAATATGGTGTCTTACCATTTCAATACAGTGCAGAATTAATCAAACAAACATTATTCATGAGAATAATATTGGCCTGAGCTTTAGATGCCTAAAGGCTGCAAATAAAATTCAATTCATTTCAATGAGAATAATACGACTACTTGTGCGTAACTTCGGTTGATAGATCTACATTCTTAGTCCTGGAAGATTTGTTCGGAAAGGAGAAATTCATAACCTTTTGGGGGGTGAGAAGATACGACGCTTCCCTATATATTCCAGAGGTTTCTCTCAAATGTCTTGCTATGTTCGGGATGACATAGCACGAACACGATTAACATCGTCAGGACTCTTTACTTATACATACAAACGACTTCTCTTTGGACATCATGAAATTCTAAATAATATTTAATCAGAAGGATCTCATTAACCAGGTGAGTTAAAAAGTATTTATGTAAATCTGTCTATGAAAGTTTAAACATATTATTTCATGCTGTTCATGCACGTTCATGATGTTCACAATCATAAAACGATTAAGAACCCCTCTTGTAAAAGATAAAAAAAGTCGTACTTACTCGAATCTAATGCACATCCTAAATGTTGTGCACCAAGCACAAAAATAAATCTTTGATCCTCTGTTGTTATTAGTGCCGGAGCATATAAAATCATGTTTCGTTGCTAAGTGAAGTAAACTAGCAAATTAAGAAATATTAATGTCTTTTAAAGTTTTCTATGAAGAAACTAACGTATAAAATATTACAAAAGTGTGAAGCCATGTTTGTTAGATTTTGTGTATTTCAAACATTAATTTCTCGCAGATATTTATTTGGTAGCAAAATCAAATACCTACGTGATACGTTGACCTTGGAGCAGAATAGGAACTTGTATTCGGTAGGACTTATCAGTGAAAAATATGCAAACATTCGTTGGGTGTTATCAAAATTCCACGCTGTTGTTTTGCAGAAAAAACATTAATATTATTTTTATGGCAAATCCTTTTTGAAAAGCATAAGTAAGTGACCTGCAACCTTCATTCTAGTATTGTATTCATTAACGTAATTAACAATATTGAAGCCTACAAGAATGTTTAATATTTAAAAATAATTCATTTTTTTTTTCTCTTATTATGTAGGCGTTGGGGTATTATCAAAGGGCCCTTAACGTTTTAGACAGCCGAGCAAGTAATCCTGTAATTTGGGATGCAGTGACGTGGGAATTGTCTACTGCGTTGTTTACCATGGCCACTTTGCTGCAGGACTACCCACCATTAGATGTAAAGGTAAGTTAGAAATATTATACTCTCTCTCTCTCTCGTATTTGCTGGTGATCTGCTATGGAGAGGCCTAATGAAACTTCAAGACCTGTTCGGGTCCATACTGAGTAGGATTTTTCCACATTATTAGCTGCTTAATGTCGGGATGGTACCTACAATATTCCTAGTAGCATGTTACATCAATACTTTGTCAGGAGGCTGTACTTGTTGACATAATTTCTCATATAGGTTAGGCCATAGAATCTCGTGCAAAGTAAAAGGGTACACGAATACATTTTGTAATCCGTTTTTTTTTTTCGATATGCTTTTGGTGCAATATTGATTCACTAGAGAAGAACTCATATTCTATAACAACCGAAACACTCTATAAATCATTCATGGTTATTTGTTTCATATTTTTTATTGCTTAATATTCAGTAAGTGTCCTCAGTGGATGAGTCATTTTGCTCAGAGCCTTGTAATCAAGGGATTCCGGATTCTATTCCGCATGCTTATTAAAGTGAAGATATTTAGGACGTAGTCTTCGTTAGACGGAAGGCAATGACAAATCACCATCGGTTACTTTTCTAAGAAACCCCACGGTCCTGAACTTGCCTGTAGGCAAAACTCTAATAATTAGCATTTGTAGTTATAAGAGAACGCTCTGTTTGTGTGAGAATAAAAGCTGTAAGAACTCAGTAAAAACTAAATTTTAATTTTGGTTTTCTTATTTAGAGCCAAGAAGAGGTGGAAAGGGAAATAGTTGAACTTATGATGAAAGCTTTGAAGCACTGTGATTTAGAGACACCTGGACCTCGTCAGCCAATTTACCAATTCAGGGCAGCTACAATATATCGCCGTCTTGCGTCATTGTACCATAATTCTTACAGGTGGGTTAGTGAAGTAATAGGTCCTAATGTGTCTGAACTGTATAGATTAAAAATAATCAGTATCCTGCCTAATGTCCGTTTTGTAAAAAGTTATTTAATGTTAATATAACAAGTTTGAGGTCTTGCAGCCATATCTTCAGTTAATTAAAATACGCTAACAAAGTATACACTCTACAGTCTACACTTGGATAGAACACTGAAACTGGTAATTACTTCATAAGAATGTGTGAAGCAGTAGATGCATTAACTGTAGTCAGTCATATCTTAAACTGAAATAGAAACTCTTGTATTCAAATACATGATTGGTTAACCAATATCAAATGTGGACCAGTGATTTAAGAATGCGTTGGAAAGTCATATCGAAGTCAAATTTACTGAATTTGAAAAGACAATAAGTAAATTATAAACTGATTGTAATTGTTCTTACATCCTCCATCATATAATTTTTATACTAAACATAATCAGACTAGCAAAACAACTCAAAAGGGATTATCCAGTAAGATGTTTCTACGCATCTGTTGTATGCTTCAGAATAATTCAACTCCTTTTACAGCCATACTGTTTGGGTGCCCTTCATCAGATTTTATTCGAAGATCCGGGAAAAAACATCTCAAAATTGTTGTAGAGGTGGTTGTATATATATATATCAATATTTTAAAGGAAAGTAGGTTACGTTGGAAATTTAGCAGATGCGTCTTAATATATTGCTAGTCTGAAAGAATACGTGGTGTAATGATGGTGTTCTGGCAGAACATTGCTCTTCATAATAGAGTAAATTGTTTTGATGAACACCTAGAAAAGGATTCATATTTTGATGTATTTGTGTACGTAGACAGTAAGACACAGTAGTCAAAAGTAATGGGACAGCTCTTCATGTATAAGCTTAAGTTATAACATGTAGCACCCAACTAAATGTATTATTGTTACTACTACTACTACCTGCTGAGTGGCCGTAGCTCAGTAGGCAGAGCGTTGGCTTAACATTCGGGAGGTTCTGGGTTCGATTCGAGCGGTTGTATGTCCTAACTATTGTTTTTCCAACGTTTTCCCTCAGTCACACCAGGCAAATACGTGATGGTACCTTCAACTAGCCCTGGGCTGAATTCTTCCTACATCCTTTCCTCTACCCTATCTCGGCCTGAGCTATACGTGCCTAAAGGCCATAAATAAAAAATCAAACTACTACTACTTTTTGAACAACCTGTCTTTCAGGAAGTGACTTAGTTACATGAATAGATAGTAGTAAGTTGGTGCTAAGTCAGGGGAATATGAAGGATGCGATCGAGGAGGGGCTCATTGGGGTGAGGAACCAACAGATACTGTTCGTCATGTTCCGTCAAGTCATGCGGTATGTAGTTGTCCATTGTTTTCACTTTGTTTGCTGTAGATGATGGTCGGAAGTGGTCGAACTGGAAACGTTCAACTGTATGGCAAGTTTCCTCACAGTGGTGCGTGAATTTGCGTTCACGCATACCTTTAAAGCGTCGTTATCCATGCCTGATCTGTATCTGCTTTCCTCATCTTGGAGACTTTAGTCCCTAGAACGAATTTTTCAAAGCATCGACATACTACCCGTTCTGAAGTTGAGTCTACGCCCTCCATGCCATCACCAGATTACGGTACGTTTATGTCACCGTATGTTCCAATTTTAAGTCGTGGAACAAAATTACCGTAAATTACTGTTCCAGCATGTTGCACATAGGTACTGTAACAGTTCCTATGACACCGACTCTTGATATGGCCTGTTGTGACCTTCAACCAGTATACGGTTCCATCGGTCCTGTACATTATGAAGACTGGGAGGGTTGAATGTGGACATTGTGTATTTTGGCCATTTATTTCGGAACAACCTGGAATTATTATTATTGAAAAATAAAGGAAAACAAATAGTACCAGTACAGAGAACTTCCGAATTACCCTTTTCAGATAATATAAGAACAAAGAAAAACTAATATATGTCTAAGTAGAGCCTTGTTTTTGTTGTTTCATTGTGTACTACGATTTTGATATCTTAATCCTATATATCACCCTGTTCAGAGATAACGAGAGTATCGTTGAGAAAGTTAGTGCCAATTTTATTTTTATGTCACAGGGTTTCCATTGACCTGGAAAGCTGGAAAAGGTCAGGGAAGTCAGCATACAAATAGAAGTTCCTGGAAAAGCCAGAAAATTTTATTTAAAAAATATTTTTAAACATAGCCTGATGAAGGGTATGAATTTTAAGTCTCTGTCGTGGTTCCTTGAACGTTTTTACTTTCATTTTGCTTTAGAAGCTATCGTATATGACGACTTCACGCAATGGTTTTAAATATATACTCTGAAAAACAATATTCAGCTGTAAAGAAATTACGCGAAATGTTTGACTTCAGTATTACCTTATTTATATCATGGTGGCCAAATTGGGAACCTTGCCGACGAGAAGTTAACTCACAATTTCACCGTTATTCTGTATAAATATTATTGTAATTTGTTACGTAAAAAGCATTGTTAATAATCTCCTTAGTAATATTCTTGTTTTCAATTCTGCAGCTATATTAAAAAACTTTTCTTTTTTTGTGAAATATTGATGTCCTTGTTGTTGTTTCTACGATGAAATATTTTGTGTAAGGTTGCGACCAAAGGAAAGTTGAATGAAGTTGAAGGACTACAGTTGAATGAAGTGTTACAGATTATTTTGTTTTAATTTATTCATATGAAACACATTTGTAGGTGTGATGTAGCTTTCAAGTAATATATACTTACTCAGGAACAGAGCGAATGGTGTACTAAAGCTTATGCATATCTTTTTTTTTCATACGTCATAGACCATATGGAAAAGTGATAACGCAAAAAATAAGAACCGAAATTTCTGAGAGTGTTGGTGAGCTTGTTTTTGATACAATGTTTCAGTCAAGGAAAATAATACAAGTTGTGGCAATTCAAACTACAAATATAAAACTTGTTCGTATGATAGAGTGAAAGCGTGTCTATTTTACTATGGTATTAACTCATATTAGCTAAATTTTGAGTTATTTTTCTTTTATGTAATATGCGGTACATTTATACTGCTTTTGGGCAGTATTCTCTTAGCACATTTAAACGTTTGGGGACTTAGTTTGTGGCTCTCTTATATACAAGATGTTTGCAAAAGAAACCCAGTTTCGAACGTGCGTTTAGTAGGACTGAATATGTCCAGCAGCATGTCGAGGTTGATGGTCGCTGTTGCGTTATAATGTTGAATTAATTGATGATCTTACTACTATATTTACGGCGAAACTTTCAGGTGAGATTGAACATGGATGGATACAACGGTTTTGAAGAAATATTGTGACCATCTGCCCCTGATAGGTTCGCGGGCACGAAGGAAGTGAATGCATGTCGTGTGGACGTCTTCGGGGTTACAAATGGGGTGTACATTCGAGTCTTACAAGCGAAAGAAAATAAAAATGTCCTTTTATGTTGTCTAGATATTTGACTTTATGAGTCGCCGTGGCTCTGACGACGAGTCGGGCGGCCCAGGTTCAAATCCTGGCTAGGACGCTGAACACTTTTCTCGGAGTGTTCCATGTCTGTCGCTCAGAGGTGTACTCAGCCTCCTATCAAATTGAGTAACAGTGTCTCCTTGTTATTCCTGGACACCTTGGGGCGTAAAGACCTCCGTGCGTGGGACTGACTAACCCACCTCATTTCGTGCCGTTGGTCGAGAATATGTGGAACACTACCACCACATCTCGTGCGCATTTCATAGGAGATAGCTTTACTTTTTTTTTTTAAACGCATTTGACTTTGCTGCTTCTTGTTTTGCGTTTCAATCCACTTTTTTTTTTTTAACACCGTGTATATCGTTATAACCTGATGAGGAAAGTTCGAAGACTCTTTCAGTTCAGCCAACAGCATCTCGTCAGCTGCATTTACATGTATTGGTGGTTTTGCTAACCACAGAAACTAAGATCTTGTAATAGATGTAGGAATAAACTTACTGAAAAGTAAAACGTTGTATCTGATATCCGTTTCCTCGGAGATCACTTTCCATCTCCGGGGGCATTTGGAAATTAAATAAAAAAGGGAGATTATCAAAAGTACATTTAGCGACACTT
Source organism: Lepisma saccharinum (assembly GCA_022664845.1). Taxonomy (NCBI): domain Eukaryota; kingdom Metazoa; phylum Arthropoda; class Insecta; order Zygentoma; family Lepismatidae; genus Lepisma; species Lepisma saccharinum. Next base: position 21,315 of record JAGDQP010028788.1, read on the forward strand.
AACATAGGGCACATATTTTTAAAAGATTCTTAAGATTTTGTACGGAAGATTAATTTTTTGCTAATGAAAATGGCGGGTTGCACAAAAACTTGCCATTGTAATGTCTTACTTGACATGAAAATTTTGAAATTTCTTAGGAGATGCCTACTGAAGGTCATAGAAAGTTCACAATTTATCTAAAATATAGTTATACACAATATGAAATGTTGATGGTGACGACTGTGCATATTTTTTTTGTCGTAAATCTTCGGGATCTACTGAAGGAGCATATTTTTACTAAGTTATGTGCTATAGTGTTGGAATATACTGTATTGGTACTAATTCTCACGTAATGATACTAAAACGTTAAATTTGATAAAGATGTAATCATTTCCTGCAAATGTGTCTGTACCGTGTACTCTGTTTCCACCTTTTAGCTGTATTCTTTGTGTCGTTTCTCAGAACACGAAGCGGTGAGGATCCTAAAGTTCGAAATATGCTTCAGTTGGCTAAACTCCATTACGAAAAATCCAGCCAGCTTCTGTTGATGTTGGAACACCCTTCCGAATATCTTCGTGTTCAATTGGAACGTATTGCATTGGCAGAATACCAAGTTCAGGGTAAGTTTACTTGATGTGTGATAGATATTACGTACTGTGTAATGTTTAACAAATATTTTAACATAAATTCATAGTTCAAAAGAAAGTAATGTCGATGTCAATTCTCTAGATATGATCATTATGAGGAAACCTACTGCTAATGCAGTTTACGTTTGTACTGTTTTCATGGTAGCCAGTCTGTACTGTATAAACCGTAAGGAGTTCCAAATAGAAACAAAAACAACTAGACATACAAATCTATTCAATAAAACTGTAACTTATCGAAAATGATATAGTCACCTTCTAATTTGAAATTTGGCTACCCCTGATCTCAAGCGATTACAAGACGTGCAAACTTCTGTACAAATTCTCCGTCTTTTCCTTGTACGTATTAGTTCCTTGAGGGTGTTTCCAGTTTGACTTGAAACGTCGCACCTATCGTAATTGTTCTTTTCACGAAAATATCGATGGCTAATTACACGTAAGTACATTTGTACATACATTCATACACTGGTTCCGTAGATTTAAAGGTGTAAGCAGCATTCTCTTGAATAATATCGACTTTGACGGTGAGTGCGTAACTGAGCGGTTCCAATGTTCTCACATATATGTTGTATCTATAGTGCTTTAATACACTTTATCCTTGGTTTGAAAAGCCGTTTGTTTGAGGTTTTCTCTGCTCTTATATCTGTACTGTGTATCTCAAACGAAATATTTTGCAAAATAAGGGCATCGTTTAAAAATCAAGGTATCATAATTGTGCCTATATATATTTATACAAAAAAGTACGGAGAACGGAGAGGAAGTATTATGTGATATGTTACACGTGTGTGCCATCATTTCATCAGTACAGCCACACATTATAAAACTAGTCAGCATGACTACGATAATATTTTTTCTTCAAAATTGAACGAGAGAGTTGTGTTGGAAATATACTGTTTTTCTATCGTTTACTAACTTTTCTGCTGTATTATTTTGTCTTAAATATTTACAATAATTTGGTATAATTTGATCTTTAATAATATCCAATGCTTACATACCACTTTGTTTTACAGAAGAGTAGAGTTCGTAATTTAAAATTGGAAACAATTGAAGTTAATACTGTAACGGGTCCTTCTCGTTCCTGATACGGTCCTACCAATATTAATGTTGTCGCTGCGTGGTTCAATTTGTAAAGAAGGCCTCTAACATATTCGTAACATCTCAGGGCGTTGATGGATTCGAACTCGAATCTTTTTTAGATAAATAGTGCTTATGATAGTCAGTCTTGGTGTCCCAAGTCTACCTATAGTGGGGCTACACCGACCCAAACCAAGACTATAGAGCAAATCAATATTCAATGCTTCGGAGCTTTTCAACTGCCAGAAGATTGGATATTAATTCTCCAAAGCTTCCACTGAATAAAAATCAGGTGCAGATTAAAATATATTTATTAAAGAGAATTGTCTTTACACAAGGTATCTCTAACTACAAGAAACCCAACATGACTTCTTACATACATGCACAATACATTTAATAGTGAAAATATTATTTCTATAAGTAATTATGCATTTGTATCAACAAGTAACCATATAACGTGATAAAAGTTAATTAGCTATACTTTTGTGCTGATTATGAACTATATAAGTTTAAGTAATCGTTTATCAATCCATTAGTGCACACCTGAAACTCCAGCTCTCAAAGTAGTGACATCTAACGGTGAAATCCTGAATTACCAAAAATTCAATATACATTATAAATCATAACGCGAAATAACTTTTTTGTTATTAAAACAATAACTTTGAAATTAATTAAATTTAACTTCACTCTTAAATCCATAAACGATTGATTCTAATGTGAATGAACATAATTGGTATCAATACTATATACCGATTGGTAGTGCCATAACAATACTTCATTCACTTAATAGGGTATATCAAAATAAAACAAACAATATTTACCTGAACATACTTTTTAATAACTGAATGTTTGTTCAGAAACAC
>JAGDQP010028789.1:0-23874 GCA_022664845.1 Lepisma saccharinum
TATAGTGTAGTGTATAATGTTTTCGCCTCCTAATATTATAACCACAGTACGGGATTTTCGAAAGAGCGAATATTTCAATATAGGTTCTGACTCCTACATTCAATGTCCAAGATGATATAGTCACGGAAAAAGTATTACGGGAACAAGCATCTAGTTTTTTTTTTAATGTAGCTCATAGATAGGCACCCATAGCTTGACCCTTTCACTTCCAGTCCCTTGGACATATCAAAGCTTAGGCATTGCAAAGTGCCTGGCGCATAAATAAAAGTTAAATAACTAAATACATACTCCCAGAGAGAATGCAATATATATATATATATGTGTGTGTGTGTGTGTGTGTGTGTGTGAGAGAGAGAGAGAGAGAGAGAGAGAGAGAGAGATGCGCAAAATGAAAAGGATCATTTGTCGGAAAGCAACATTTTAGAGGAAAGCCGAAAAATATAATCCGGGTTTTTGCTTTTTACTTTTTATTTTTTTTTAAAAAAAAACAGAACATTCCAAAGAATATTTGTATAGTTTTAATTTCCTAAATATGAAGGATTTGTAAATAGGATACAGTTTTGTGTTTAGCAAAGTGTAAGTGGAAGGGGGACTTGGCTAATGCATCCTGGAAAATAAGCGTCCTATTTAACATGGATTTCACACACTTCTAGCTGTAGCCAAGTCCCTTTCCCTCTTAATTTCGTTTTTCCCCAAAACCCTCTTTTCCGTAAATTAAATCAAATGTGCATAATGCAGTCAAATTGTTAGGAATTATATTGCCAATACAAAACAGTTAATAACTCCATTTTGACAAATTCCGACAAATGGTCCTTTCTAATTTCCCGCATCACCCCCCATATATATATATATATATATATATATAATACATCACAGCAGTATTCAATCCACTAGTCGATGAGGCCTTTCTCAAAGGGAGTTGGTCTACTGCTCCCACGCTGACCAGACGTGCTGGGAGAGGAGAACCGAAGCTCTCACTGTGATCGCCACTGTATTTTATTCACAGCAGCTCCTAATTGTCCTCACGATGCTGGGTCAACACCGAAATGTTGAGCCCCCTCCCCCAGCAACAATCGAACCCAGAACAGCTCGCACTGAAGCCTAGTCGGCAACTGGCAGTTTGGTCTTGTGGTTATCGCATGGAGAAACTAATTCACAGGTCCTGAGTTCGAATCTCGGTCAGGCAACATTTTTTTTTCTTATTTTTTCGTTCAAAATGTATTTTTCTAAGTTCGAATTTTTTACTAATAATTGCTTTCTTGCATTTTTCGTAGATTATGCACAGTAAAGTTAGTGACCAAAAAATTTACCATGTTAACGTGGAGTTTAGCTACTAAAAGCTAGGATGTATATCAACCCACCAGGGCAGGCTGCACACCGAGCGAAGCGAACCGGGGGCACAGTGCGTCTGAATTGAGTTGGGTGGCGTGAGCCGGGGGGGCGGGCGCAGCCCCCTTTTAACGGCGTGTATACGCACACGCTGTTAACTTTCTACCCTACATTGTTTCCACGTGGGCTCTCCTTAGCTGGGAGCCAGGTCAAGTGATTCGTAAAAAAACCGTCAACTTTGCAAAAAGTTGTGCCATGCTTCGGGGCTCATGAGTTAATTTATGCCCTTTCTAAGAATACTGTTAATGATTATGTTCAATAATTATATTGGAGGGTTATTGGAAATAACGTCATCATTTGTCTTCCTGATAGGAAACTTACTCACATTTGAAAAACTATTTTATGCAGAAAGTTTTGCAGACGTCCGCTATAGAGAGGTTTTTACTTTAAAAGAAAACATTGTCAAGCTCTCAGTGTTCTTTTTCATATAGAACACTATTGACAGAGTTTACTTCCATAATATTCAATGGTGTTCTACAGGAAATATAAAACTGTCAGTTATCGGACGTTTCACTGCAACAACAACAATAATAATACCTTAATAGTACAAAACTTGCCCGAAGACATGCCGTGGAGCTACCATCCGGGACCACGAGACGATCCCGGGATACTCCCATGGGACGCCCGGGACTTACGCGGGAATTCCAGATGTCCGCTTAGGTCCCGGTACGACCCATTGGATGCCGATAGAATATAACATTTTTTATACTTCTCCCCATTTATCGGGTAAGTGTCGTACACAAAAAGTACGAAGTAAAATTGAACATGTCCTTCGAAGTTGTTTGATACATTTTAATATAAAAAAAAGGGTAACCCACCAGGATTCGAACCACCTTCATCCTACCCGAATTAACTCACAAACCGTTATCCTAACCACTTTGCTACTTCGAAGCTTGCTAACAGCGTCAAAAAATAATCCTTTAACACGCGGTTGGTAGGATATTTCACAGAAACCTTCACAACACTAATTCGAAGGATGTTATTACGTGCGATTTCGAAAGTCTGCATACTGTAGTCCAACGTTGTGAATTCAATATTTTCTAATTTTTATCACAAATGTACAATATTCTACAATTTCTCGCTGCTAGTCGTCCTGTGGGACAACTGTGGGATTCCCACGGGAGCAGTCCCATGACTATCCCCGGCAGGATCTTCATAAGATCCTCTATTTCTTATCGAATCTTCGTGGGACGAACGGGATCCAAATGGGCGCTCCCAGGGAGGGCTTGTGCTATGTGGTTAATAATAATAATAGTAATAATAATTCCTCTAAGCATGATTTTGAACTTCCACGGCGCAAAGAAACTGCATAAGCTGTTATTGTTTCTTTCATTTTTCCTTAATTTTTGTTATTTCAAATATTAGTGAGCCCTAATTTGTTTATAAGTCATTGAATAAAGAAATTTTAGCGTGTACTTTGGTTTAAACAACTTACAGGATGAAGTTCACTATTTCCAAAGATGAACTTATTAATTCATGGATTCTATCTTTAGTTGGCCATATGGAGTAGAGGAAAAGTGCTGGATTATCAAATATTACAGGAAACCATCATAGGTTCAAATCCTGTTCAAGCGAGGTGATCCATTTCAGCTCTGCCGTGTTCATTCCATCTGTGCGAATTGTTATATACACTAGTTCATTAGTGTAGTAATTATTAAAACGTTATATTCGCAATAGGTGGAATCTAGAGTGTTATGTTCGGAACACATACATTTTAAGATAAGAGTAGAAAATGGACCCCTTTTGTCGCTGTTCCAAGAGAAGAAGAATTTTTATATTTGGCACAAAATTCGTTTCCATCCTATAATTTATCATCATACCATTCAATGTGTTCCTTTTTTCAAGTTTGAAATGTGCAACATGTAATGTCTGCTATGCCCACAGGAACATGCGAATTTTGCTTTTGAATATTTCTAACTTTTCATTGTGATACAGTTTGCATACGTAATCTTGGCTTTTTCTGATGGAAATTAAGCAGAAAAATTTTCATCCACTCATTTTCTTTGTATGTTCAATTTACGTTAGTAGTATGGAATGGAAGGTATGACCTACGGTATCTACTAGATTTGTTACAATCAGTGATTCCGCCAGACCCCGGCCCCTGTGGGGGGTTTAGCCCCAAATCCTCGAGACTACTCCCAACTTTTTCTCGGGCAAAAGTTGACAGAAACATTCTAAAACTACCTGCACCCTCCCAATTTTTACTTTACACCTCCAAACTGAAAATCCTGGCGGTATCCCTGATTACAATGTATTGCGAACCAGTACGTTCAAAGTGCTCCACGGAATTTGCAATTGAACCACGCGCAAACAAAGCATGTGTGTTACACTTTAGACATTATCCTAGATGTGTCTCAAACCTCTGGAGTTCCACTGGAAATTATGAGTATTTAAACTGATCATAAATTTTGGTCTGCATTTTGAAAGTGACTAAATTAATTAATATTCGAATAGCCCTGAAAAAATATAAAATCCTAAAGTCACTTCCATCCTGCTGTTAGATTTGTGAGCACTGCAGTTTATAATGTTAGATTCTTTTTTACTACGTTTAAATTCCATATTTTTATCTGTACTCCCTCTTTTTTTCTTCTTCTTCTTCTTCTCTCTCCTCTTGTCTCTGTCTCTCTCTCATTTCTCATCCTCTGCCTAAAGACATCCATCGGTTTCATTGTGTGTGTTTAAATTTCTCCCTCGATCAACTTATGTATATTATTTAGTCTCGCTTTTATTCTTTCATTTTATCGATACTAATACATGTCTATTTTGAAAAAAAAATGCTCATGATTTTTGCTGATTTTAGTACGGGCGAGACGAGGGAAAGAGAAAGAGGGGTCTGTTTACCAGACGTGATTATGGGATAAGAAGGTGCCATTTAGGTTGCCTAGCTGCACGACGTTCGCTGTCGCAAATTTTTTTATGCGAAGTGGACAACAAAGAGCGTATATATTTTTCCCATGTTAGACACTATTTTTCTCAGTCGACTCTCAATACAAAACATCAACAAAAAATAACACTTACCCTGATTATTCAATTTATGCACCAGCAAACACCAACAGGTTCCAATATAACAAATTCAATTTCAGTTTCTGCACCAACAACAGGTTTCCCTAAGTTGTCTAAATGATGGCAGTCGTTATTAGTTTCACCTTCAAGAGCATGAGTTCCAATCTGCAAAAATAATAATAAAACTCTTTTAACTCTACAATACTTAAATACATGTATTCAACAACATTAAAATCCCTATTAAAATGTACTTATGTTAAATAATTTTAATCAATAACTTTGCTTTACTTGATTCTTAACACTTCTGCAATGCCCATTTAATGTCATCTACGTGTAATGATCCATCTTTATACTAAATTTCATATGTTTGCCATGATGGTTAACAAATTAGTATTTTGGCGGCCATGTTAGATCCAAGATGGCAACTGTTCCAAAAAACTTAGAACTGGGTGTCGAACTTAGCAACTTTTATACTCGCCGCACGTTGTTTGAATAGACGTTAGCCAAGAGCCGTTGCAGAACGACGGCAAATCCTACGTGGCGAGGTGAATGTACTCTGCTGCTGGAAACTCCCTCTGTTCCTTGTTCTCTCAAATTCAAACGTCCGTGACCTCAACTATCTAAACAGTAATTTTAACATTCCCTCGGTTCCCCTAAAAGTGCAAAATTGTTATATATAATCCAAATTATTAATTAAAACACTAATCAACTAAACATTAAACAGTATGCAAATTGAGTATCAAACAAATTAAATTAAAATATATGCGACAATTATTCTTCGAATTTTCAAATCAATTGCTCATCGAATTTCCATATTAACAAATAAGTATAAAAAAAAATAGAGGCCCGATCCACTCGTCACACATCTATTTGAAATGATTACGTTCATAAGCTGTTAAATTTTATGTTGTTATTTTCTGTTAACCTGTGAAGGTCCATTTACAGCCTTCTCATTTTTAACTTGTTATACTAAAGGCCATGTACACCTTTAGTTTTTATTAATTGTTAATACTGGTCGTTTACACCAGGAATGACGTTTCTGAAGGCATTTTACATCTTCAGTTATTATATCAATTTTTTTAAATTCTCTTAACAACCATGTTTAGACGTGACAAAAGTAAGGGCCTTGGCGTATCGGGACGGGCGAAAGCCATAGTGCTATTACCGTCCATAAAATTCATTTTATCTTTACTATGTAATTTATCAGTTCCATTTTTTTTTCAAAGTAAATCTGTCAAGAAAGTTGACAGCGGTAAAATTTGGCGTGTTAGCTCAAGACTTTAACATTCTTTGAAGACCCATGTTTGATCGTAAAACTTGGTGGGAAAAATAAGTGTATTTATAGTATTTGAATGTAGTTAGCGTACACATGTGAATTAAAGGCATTAATGTGTATTATTTGCATTGTATTTAATTTAAAATTGTTGATATAAAGTGACTAACATAAAATTCGATACATTTTAATAAGAACTTTGCGATAATGTCTATTATAATGTGCTAAAATAAATTGAATAGAGAATTAGTCATTTTCGTAGTACGTACTTTCATATGCTTTTTTCTTCACAGTTTAAGACCTTGAATACTGTCGAACGTCCCTGCAATAGTGAGCTTTCGTATTCGTATTCTCATTGCATTGTCAGGTGTTTTGAACATCGCCTAATGGAATTTTCAAAATGTAGACTTCCGTTTATGACAAGTAAGTATATATGTTTTGGTGATTCTTAATAAGTATTAGTTTATATATTCCTATTCCTTAAAAGAATGATATACTCGTAGTTAATGATCTTTTCTTTATTTTCGTACACTACACAAAAATGTTTTATAACGTATTCTGGTAAAGTCACGTCAAGGGAGATAATGATACCAATTACATCTAGCTAACGTAGTTTGGTGTGAGTCCATGATGCGAAATGTGAAAATCTTCTGGCAGAATTAGTAAAACAACATGAATCAATGAAGTGTTGAAGTATGCAATCTATTTATAATACGCAGTAGTGGAGCAACAGTATCGCCTATCAATTAAGGTTCTAGAATGTCACTGTAAATACACATGTGCGTGGGTAGCGATTTCTGTAAATCAGGCGGATAACGAGCATGATGGACAAGTACAATATTGTCTTGCTGTATATGATCAAAACCTAGTATTTTGGCTAATTCGGTTGATAGGCGTACTTCTTCTACACTTTCTCCACCTTTTCTTACCCTACTGACTTCAATGCGTTTTACCGAACCTTTCACTTTTAATTGTAAATTCAATTTATCAGTTTTATAGTTCATTTGAGATAGAATATCGTCAACGTGATAATAATGACCGGGCATTACTTTAGTTATGTTCCAGCTTTCTTTATTCGTGACGCGGTAATAAATATTATTAGTATATTGGGAAACATTTTGAAATGAACTTGTATAATGTACCACTTGTATAATGCAACAGCTATTTCCCACACACCTTTCTCCAGCACGAGAGGATGATATAATTTTGTAGTATAACACGCCAGAATACTTTGCGGGAAATATTCCATAGAACTATTACTGGGTAATGTGAGCTAAAACTAGTACACTACTGGTGCTCCATAATAATTAAAAAATATCTCTCTTCTCCTTTATACCACCACCTGTTTGATTATCTTTTACGTTTTTGCCGCCGCCTCGATCCTACCAACACTTGATTTACTTTATTTTGAGCTTTATTTTTTAAATTACTTTCTGCTTCCTGCCAGCGTAATTTTAAAGTCTCTTCAACGGGTCTTTACTATCTAGTACGTCTCCAGCTACATTATTTCCTGTACGTAACAGTTCTTTACCAACAGTTTTTACATCTTGTTTTAATAATGGAAATAAATTTCGGAATAAACCACCTACAAAACTACCAATACCATATCCTTCTTGGTATGGTGCATCTCTATATACATTATAACCACTACCTGCTTGATGCAAATAATATTGGAGATAACGATCAACCCTTTTTTCTATATATACAAATATGACACTAGTTTATAATATAGTATTATTGCTACCATCCTTTTTCAGGCATAGAAAAAGGTCTTATTTCCATTTTATAACCACACACATCTACACCTCTTAACAGAGGGCAGTATGGACTCCAACGTTTATGCTCTTTCAAGGGAATATTATAAGATTGCCAATTACCTAATTCTAAATTACAAAATGCACATCTTACAATATAGGGCAATCTAACAAGTTAAAAAACACACTCCGCAAGTTGACGTGGTGGAACTTTCCATTGCCCTTGTCTCTTAAATGTTGCTAATCGTTCTTCATATACGATACAGGAATCCCTGAATTAAATGAAGCAAGATAACCCCGCCACTGAACAAGTAACCGTTTACCTTTAGCTTCTAAAATTCCGTCTATTTCGTAGTTTTGGGCAGTGGCACCGCTTGTAATCTCTCTTCATAAAATGTACCATCAATCACATAACCATTTAAATCCTCTAATACATAAACCACTTTGTTTTCCTTTTTTGTATTTGTTTTATTTCATATATTTCCAGAGTCCAATTTTCTTTGTAGCCTTTTGCAAAATGCCTTTTTTGCCTTGGTATTTCGCACAGTATCGCCTTCTTTATATTTTTTGTCTTAACACTGGCACTGGGATGGGGGTTCACCAGTCTATTCCACACTTGTTGAAACGTATCTTGGTTCACTAGAGCTGGTGGTAATTTGTGTGCTGCGTGCGGCCTAGAATTATATCCCTGAACTAGTCAAAGGAGTACATCTATGTAGCGGTAAGTCTTCTTCGCTGTAAAATATTTCCACATTCTCTGCTTCAAACTGCGATTCAGACGTTCTACGACTCTTGTCTTAATATTTGGGTTTTCGGTTGTGAAAAAATGAATATTATGTTTCTTGAGGAAGTTTTGAAATGCTTTATTTAAAAACTCTGTACCTTTATCTGTTTGTAGTCTTATGGGTTTACGACGGGTGAATTCAAATATTTTCTCGAATGTCTTTATGATATTTCCCCATTTTTACTACGGACAGGCACTACTCACGCATAGCGACTAAATAGATCGATCACTTTTAAAATATACCGGTACCCATCATTATATTTTTGTTGACTTTGCATATCTACCAGGTCAGTTTGCCACTGATCGTCAATATTAAACACAAGATAGGGATTGCGTTGAAAACTTTTCGCACTGATTTAAGCAATGTAAATGCCGGCTGCTCTCTTAACCACTCTTCCACCTGCTGTAAAGGTATTGATTTCTTTGCAGCTTTCTATAATGCTTGAGCCGTTGAAAATGATGCGGAATGCGATGGACTATAGTAAATATTAGACAACTTCTTCATAGTTTATAGTTGCGCCAAGTGACACCTTCCGTCTCAGCAGACTAAGCAGACCCAACTTTCATTGTTTCTTTTGAAAGTTTGAACGTTATTGGTTCCATCTGAAAAATGCGGGAAGGTCTGAGTTGAATAGAAATCCGTTGGAACAAACTCCTATATAAGAGACATCGTCCCCTTTCTTAGCTCGCTCAAAACTCAGCTCTCAAAGCATATACAACTAGCAAGGCGTTCACTTGCTTGCTCCTCGCTCAACGATACTAAGCTGCGATGCTGGACTAGTATTTTTAAAAGAGAAAATCGTATCTCTTAGTATGTCCTGCTGCGTTACAGATACCGTGTCTTCGACCCCACAGAGAGGGGTCAAGCTTCAGGTGTTCGAACACAGTCGTCAGTGACCACGCAGAAAAAGGCAAATTACATTTTCAAGTAACTTCGGGAATGATTCATTCATAAGCAAAGTAATACCAGTTATTTAGTTTTATATCGAAGGATTTTTTTAGAATTCATTTAAATGATCAGACTTAAAGTAAGCAGTCGTTATATATCTAAACAGCTCACAAACAAAAAAATAATATAATCGAGGGAAAATGATACTTTCGAGAGAGACTTTTCAGAATAATGGCGGGAATGGGTTAGTTTCAGATATATATAATACCCCCGATAAATTCGTAAAGCTGTTGAACACGGTTCAGTAGAATAGAAACGTTCCCAGCCGGTCCTCTTAATCGAATTATTGCAAGTTATGTCTGGTTTAAGCGAGGCACCATAAGTTCCGCTCAACCGTACATTAAATTTAGGACAGGGTCGCCTTCTTACCTTACTTCCACGAATCACGAACTATTAAAGTGAGAGCACAAATTTACTGTTTTAATTGAGTAACTAGACGGATATATGACATTAGAGTAAATTATCTGCTGAGACACTTTCTTAGCCAACCTAAATCCGTCAAGATGAAACTGATTCATTTTTGTTATTCATCTATCTATATATAAATAAACTTATTCTTGTTATATGAAACAGGAATCAAGTATTCTCATTAACAAACATATATTGAAATAGAGTAACCTACTCCTGTTACATTCACTTTCTTTTAAAGCGTTCATGCAAAACAGAGATCGTAATCTTCGGTTCTTTATCTGTACAATTCCTGAATTATTATTATTATTATTCTGAAAAGTGAGGTTAAAAAGCTTCACAGAAGATTGAAGCAGTAGCATCTTGTAGATGCCATCAGACGATTCAGTGTCATTTTATATATTTTATGTTTTGTCTTGGTTCTCCGTAATCCGTGTCCCGCAACGTACAGAATTCAGGACCGTTATCATCCTTAACGACACAGCTGAATGTTATTTTAAGAGGACGGTATAGAATTTATCGGATATGTAGCTATTCTCCTACCCTTTAAAGAAAAACATATGGTGATAAGGATCACAGAAAGAGAGAAAAGCAAACAAAACATACGGGGGCTCAGGGTCCAGGATTGTACAGTAAAGAACAAGTGTAATCAAGCTCGTATTAAAGTCAAATTTCATGAGATTGAGAAACGGAAAAGTATTAAACATGGCAGTATAATTAGATTTAAATGCTGTAAAAAGTATCCTAGGAGAAAATATTCAGGAAGAAATGAATCTTGAACAAATCCTAGAAGCCATCAAACAGCAGATAGGTCAAAAAGAAACAGCTGTACATAGTTCACATTCTTCAAACGAAAATGATCAGAATACTGCAGATCCGACGAACTCTGTAGGAGGTTGTAATCACAGAAACAAGATATTAGAATATTTACGAATTACAGTCCCGAATTTCAGTGGCAGTCAGGATTGCTTTCAGTTCTTAGATAAATTAGATCGTTTTGTGAGGATCAATTCAATTACACACGATTAAGTACTAAAGAATCTTTTACCAATTGCGTTGACAGATGACTCATTGAACTGGTTTTATTTCGCGTCTCCTTTCTCATCAGTCAAGTCTTGGTGTCACGAATTTTTACCACAATTCAAGTCATTTCCTTACCAGTCTGAAATTGAACGAGAATTGCAAACGAAAGTCCAGACACCTACAGAGACGCTGGCATCTTTCGTCAGAGATATGTATCATCTATATCACAGACTTTCTACAGTACCTTCAGAACAAATTATTGTGAAAGCCATAGTTAGTAACTCACATCCGAAATTCAGAACACTTTTATATAACAAAGTAATAAATACAGTTAAAGAATTGGAGAAGTTAGCTTTAGAAATACAGTCGTTATTGTTAGATGAGTATCTTTACAGTAGACAACTTGACACCCACAAGACAAATGAAACATTTCCTGTTGCAGCTATGATGCCATTGAAAGAAAAAGAGTGTTTTGAATTACATCCGAAAGCTTTAATTCCGGCCTTATTTAAAAGAAGTCATAATGTTGAAAACGATCAACCGTCCAGTACAAATAAGGTGCAGGGTCGAATCAAATGTACGTTTTGTGATAGAAATAATCATATCTCTCAATGTCGTATTAAATTGAGAAAGATCAACAAGTATCCGCTGTTGCTATAGTTGAAGCCTGGAATCGAACCCAAAACCTTCAGAAACTGAGAAGAAAGAGGTTTTTGAATGTGCCGCGGAACCAGTATTATTTGAGTATTTTTACTCAGATGAGAAATTAGACATCTATTTCGATACGAGAGCCTCTCACAACTTAATCAATTACGAAACCGCGGAACAATTGAAAAGGAAAGGATGTAAAGTCATTAACAGGAAAACAACACTCCACTTAGTCGGTGAAATTATCTCAAGAGAACAGTTACAACTAGAATTCTTCATAAAAAAGAGAACATTCTCTCAGAATTTTTAGTTGTGTCCAATCTAGTACGTGACGTCATTTTTGACCGCCAGGCATTAAGCGACCTTGGTTTAGTCATATTTATTCCAGATGGAGGTTGGTCATTTAATGATGAAACGAGAATTACTTATTTCGTTTCAAAATTCCGAGAAATTCTCTGGAAGAAGCACCACTCAGGGAGTCAAGACAGCCGTTTTCCTAGTTCATCGTTTCTTGCTAAAGATCGTAAACAAAAGAACATTCCACCACCCACAAGGAGGAGGGGGGAAATTCCAGTTGTAGAAGACAAAAAGACTTCAGGTGAAGTGCTTGAGGACAAAACCAGTTCTCTTAGTGATGAGAAACCTCAAGCGAGAGGGGGAAATTTCCACACTACGAGAAACAGAAGAAGAAGAAGACGAAACCAGTTTTCCACAGCAGAGAAACATAAGAATGAAAATACCGTAGTAAATACACCGGATTCATTTGTTTCGTACGCTCAAGTAGCCAGTTCTTTTTTAGGGGGAAGAAGAAGGAGAAGTATGTTGTGGGGCTGATAACTTCTTTTTAAAAAGAAAGATCCTCAATGATTAAAGAACCGGTAATTAAATGTTCTATTTTTGGAGTATAATCTCAAATGTACTTAGATGGAGGAAGCTCAGTATCCTATGTTAGTGACACAGAATTAAAATGTGGATTTTCATTTAGTACCGCAGCTGATTAGAAGCGATCTTGTTTGGCGTTACTTCCTTCAAAAATCTAGAATAATAATTAACGTTAGTAAAAACGGATGGTCTATGGATCTGGGCGATAATTCAGTAATTCCATTCGATATTCCTGTCAAAGATAAATTGATTGAGGAGGTTAATGTTCTGAGTGCTGAACCTAACCTAACGAAGGACGACATTACACACATTGTCGGAAATATCCAACTTCCTGAAAATTCGTTAAAAAATTTACAAAATCGTACATTGTATAGGAGAAATATTTACTATGATTTGACTTTATGTATCAGTATTTTGTATTAGTTCCCTCGAGACACATTAATTTGTACCCGTTGATTTTTTATTTCAACACTGTATCATTTGTCTGGGAAAGCCATCACTGTTCAATAGTTTGTATCAAGTCTGTAATTACAATATTTTTGTATCATTTGGAAAATATTCTAGTCTGTGTATATATCTTATTTATGCAGAAATAAAAAGTTCTTTGTTAATTACAAATCAGTTGTTTTATTCCTATACAAACACCAGTCCCTGTGTATATTCAAAGTTAAAACGAGTGAAGATCTTTATTACTACAAGTTCAGGGACGCATTGTATCTTTCTCCTACAAGATTAACCGGATTCTGTCTGTCTACATTCGGAATCTACCACCTATTGATTATGCAAGCCAGCACGACACGGCTGTATTGTAGATGGAGTAAAAGATGATTGACTCAAATATGCCTTTTACAGTTCCAGTCACCAAGTTCATCTCTGAATACTTTACATCAAGTCCATTACTCCCTAAACAGTTCGTAACCTATGAGGTATGCAACCTGGTAGTACTAGTGACCAAGTCGAGGGCTTTGGAAATGTAGTCCAAAAATGGTGTATATATGACCGTATCGGACAATAAGAAAACTAGGTGACATCATTTATTAAAATAATCGGTGGTTTTCAACACTTAAAAGTTTTGCATAAGGTGGCAACCCTTGTTTTCGTTCATTTATTACTATACTATTAGTAGTTGTGATATTTTATTAAATTATTATAAGATGGAAACACTTCCAACCGTAAAATGGAAACACTGATTGTTCAGCAATGTCAACTGTTGAAGGTATATCCCTTTGGCCGAGGAAGTGTGATATTTTTAACAGACCCTCTCCCTCTTCTACTCTTCCTGTTTTCAAAGCAGACATATGGTCGTAAGCTCTGGCAAGGCATCGACTTCCGGTGCGTAGTGGTAGTTTGTTCGTGTGTGTCTGTGTATATTTGAAGCGCCACCATAACAGTCAGTATCTGCGGAAAGAAGTCCTTCCAGCAACCGACAAGTCTCACTCAGTTTCCCTTAAAGTTAGGGGAGCATAGCTTTGTGATAGTGGCATAGGATTCTAACATGGAAGTCAGGTAAGTAAATAAATATTATGTGCCTTTGAACAAAAGCATTACGCTGGTAACAACTCTATCTGACTTCTTTCATACAACTACGTAAATACTATAAAAGCGAGTTATATCTAATTTAATTTAGTAACAGGGCAAATAAGAAACAATTTACTCGTGAATATTTCACTTAGACAGCCTCAGGGAAGGTAGGCCAGTACTGATTTGTCAATCCATATCGAATAATTGAAATCTACACTGTAATTACGTGGGAGGGGAAATACTTGAATCGATGCAACAATTGTTCCTATAGATTACATTTTGTAAGCTTTTCTCCTTATAAGTAAAATGGGTTTTCAACCAGTATTTTTGACTACAATTGGTCCATTTTAGCTTTCGTTTCATGCAAAGCACTTGAAATATATATTCTACCTACTTCAAATACCATTCTTCTCCTTATCCAGTCTCTCTACCAAAACCTGTATACAATACTCATAAAATTACAATTCGAAGACTAGATTCTACTTAAAATCATTTTGAAGGTATTTCAAATGTCAGTTTTCGGTCTTTATATTGTCTGTCCTCCATGTCTTTCAAAGCAGTCGGGTTAACATAAAACCATCCTTTTCTCCTTCAAATTCATGTTCAAGCTACTTCAAATGACACTTTTCTCGTTATATATCGAATACAAGCAGCGCCTTCCCAGTAACAAACAGTAAAAATATACACAACTTTGATTTACCAGCCTTGATTTCCCATTTAATACACACTTGTGCAAGTACTTTTATCTCAAATAATGCCTAATTACTTTATCTCAAATAATGTCTTCTATTCCTAACAGTCCCTCCCACGAGAAACTTTAAGCAAACAGTCTCTTACTAACATAATTTTCATGAAAAGACAAGTTGTTTGCTTTATATTTGTGTTGATGACACTTCAAATCCCTATTTCAATGTCTGATATTAACAAAATTGCATTCCAGGTGATCAAATTCAAGCAATCACCCACCTTGGTATCGTGATTTTCATATTCAAGTACTTCTTTTGTATTAAGAACTCTCCATATAGCATTATTCAACTATTTTCAGGTTTCAATGACACCTCAAATACTAGTTTTCTGGTTAAAATCAAGTTTTAATGTCTCTTTCATACTGCATTTCACCTGATACTAGATATTAATTCAACGAGTTTGATATCAATTAGTCCTTTTCGTGTTTCATTAAAGTTCTTTCTGCTTCAAATGTCGCATTTCTCGTTATATATTGACTCTATATGATTGCAAGGTATCCCTTCCTGATAACAAACGGCAAAAATAGTTACAACTTTAATCTGAAAAGCTTGCTTTAGAGTCGGTTCAATTGCATTTTGTCACTTTTTTACTCTATAGATTCTTTCTTTCTTGTTATATATGTCCATGCTAGTCCTCGATTGGTCTCAAAATGATCCCTTTCACAATATATCATTACAAAATACAATTCAAATAATCATTTCTACTTGAATTACGTGTTAAAATGTCACTTTCGTGGTAAATACGGCCTCCGAATTACGAATTTGATGCTTAATTCCTTCTTTCCCTATTTCAAAAGAGTTCATTTCTGTTAAAAACACAAGCTGAATACTTCTTTACGGATGAATTACACATGTAAAGCACCAACTACCTTCAAGATAGTCACTAATAGGGTAGATTCTACTTAAACATGGAGTGCAAAAGCGTCTCACATACGTTCCCTATCCATTATTTAGCTATCTAAAGCAATATCCAAAAACACCCGATATTAAGGTAAATTCCCTTTCAAAATGGAGTCGAAAAAACAGGCAGTACACTATATCTATGTCTTCTTTAGTCATCCAAAGCAATATATATCCAATATTAGGACTTAAAATAGCTTTGTACACATAGAGTACATTTTCTTGTACACTTTCATTACGTCTATGGAGCGCTAAGTGACCAAAGAATAGCAATATTGCAGTAATTTCTGCTTCCAGCGATTCGAATTGCATTGTTCTATACATATTTGAACCTATCACGACTTAAAATATCGTTTGAAATCCTATCTGGTATGTATAGACATAGCCAAATATCGCCAGATAAATATGCTTACATATATATTTACTCTAAGTAGCAAATATACTTCTCACATCTCGAATGAATCTTTACCGTTTTCTCGTGTATCAATATTCAACAAGAGTTCACATGCAAATCAAAACCATTCTTACCTTGGCTTGTAAAATCTCTCTTCTAAGAACAGGGTTTTCCACATGTCCTAAAGAACATTGCGACAAATAAACAAGGTATCTGGCACGAGCTGAAAACACCAACACATGTGGTAGTGGTTGCTATTAAGTAACAACTAAGACGTCTGGTCAGAAACAATTTTCCTCCAACTCTCAAATCCCAGACATCTGCCGCACGAATACTTCCTGTTTCTCACGCCGGTAGAAGCCACCCTCCCTTAACGGGTTAAAAGGTGACTTTTTACTAACGTAGCAGGGCATAGGTGAGCTTCTTAATGTGTGAAAAGTGTCAGAATGTCAAAATAATGATGCCAGTAGGCGGGGGCAAGGGTCAATTAGTGTGATGGAACAAGAACTCTCTACTGTACTTCTGATTAATTACGTAATTTAATGATTAGTTGTAGGGAGGAAAAACAGCTGTCTCTTTTTTCTTTAAACTTTAAAAAGAAGAAGGAAAGAGTGAAGAAAGCCTTGTCTACCATATGTTGTCTCCAATTTAGCTTCTGTTCAGACGGCTTATCCAAAGAAGCACTGGCTGGCGTGTTGACTTCAAGGTGGTACAGAAAAAAACATCCTTAAGAAAATCGAATCAACGTATGTAACGCGCGTGTGCATGGAAAGCTGGCCTTAAAAGATCCTAAATATTGTACAATTATAAAATAAAATTGAGTCGCTTTTGGCAGGGGGTTAATGTATAAAATCAGTGAAAAATGTTCGATTATTGTATTCGGGGAAATGTGGTTATTGTAATCTAGGAAAACAGGATAACAGAAATGGAGGAAGCTAAGTGGGTGGTTCAGAACCCACCCACTTTTTCCTATTATTGCAGTACTTTACTACTATCCATTGTAAAAACAAGTTTCAGAAATAGCGCTTCTAGTGTGTTATCATTGGAATCGAAAACTGAACCCTGAAATGATATCCGTTTCTCTTCTGCAGGGTCGAGAGATTTTTAACTGGGCTAATGTAGATGTGAAATTTTCTTCGGGAACCGCTTGTGTAACTTTACGAGTTTAAAACTTTGCGTTTCACAATTCTGAACACCAACTTACAAGGGGTTTGCAAGATTTTGTTAGCCATTTTTTTTAGCTAAAGTGCATGTTGACACAATGATTTCCATTTCGTACTATGACATGTTTCTGTCTGCCTTTTCCTTAGCGACTGTAATGTTAAGAGACTGAATTTTGGTTGACATCTTTGTGTTACATATTCGGTTCTTTCCCTTTTTTTTCAATATATCCTTTTGAATGGCATAAGAATGAAATCGATGCATGTGTTCGTTGTCTATAAGTGAATTTTCGTAGGACAGCTCAAGCTTTTTCTCAGAAAATTTTAGCGTGCGAATTTATTTCCTCGTATTTGTAGTTAACAATTCAGGGCAATTCCCTTATTATATTTGCTTTATAATACAAATTTATTTTAATAAAAAGGTTCTTTTGACAACTAATCTGTTTTCTTATTAGAAAGAAACACGTTTCAGTTCCTACAAACACGTATTGGTGTTTGTGATCTCAAGGTTTTGAAATTTAATGTTAATATACACCTCTCGTGCACAGTTGTCGATAATCTTTTGAAAGAGCCTATTCTAATTTTCCTATGTTTCAAGTGTACTACTCATTTGTCCTAAATATTATGTTCGGTTGGATTATCATATTTGAGTGAGTGTTGTAATTCAGTACCGTAATCCAGAGGGTCTTATAGTAAATGCTCTCTTTCTAATTTGTAGTTTCTGAGAATTGGTAGAAGATGAACTTTAGTGGTTCTCTTTTAGTCACTTTTCTGGATTTTTAAAGTTATTTAATCCAGGATTTGACCAGGCTTGGCTCGGTAGAAAAGCTGAAGGACGTGAAATCCTATGTCACCCATCCTATACAGAGTTGTTTCATTTATATTTAGTAATTGCCGCTATTTATATTTTGTTTTAGTCCGCTGCCTTACAAAGGAGATTAGGAAAGAAGGGCTTGCCCCAAACTTGTGTTAATTATTTCTGTTATTCATTTTTCTCGAACCTAAAGTCTATACAAGAGATGTAGGGTTATTTGAAACACTGACAATTCGGTAGAAATTTTAACATATCTTTTTTAATATGTTTGACCAAATTGTGCTTACGTTTATTTGTGTTAAGTACAGCAAGTGATCAATCTGCTATCTTCTTTGTCAACATTTTAGTGTGCTGCCAAAGCGGTAGGTCCTTTCAGGGGGTTAGCCGTCTTCATTTTCTACTTCTATCTTATGTGAGCCTGGATAATCGCTATCCAGGGCTGGACACTGGACATATGTCGTCAAATTGCTTTTGATATACTATTTGCTTGTGAAGGCAATTGAGCAAGTTAGTTATTCTTTATGTTTATTTGCTTAATAAGGAGCTAAGCAGTCCCTAGACGGAGCTAAGATGTTCGGTTTGGTTCATATGCAAACCGTCACATTTTTAGGGGAAATTTACCGATTTCCCTTGGTGCCTTGGTGTTGTTAATATTTTACTCCCAACAGTATTCGGCCCATCGCTCTCAGGGGTTGCGCTGGATTGGTTGAGATTTGTATTAATAAATTCACAAAGGGAAATGTTTCCGTGCCGTAGACAGCAAATTTAGTAAAGATAATGCTTCAATGTTCGATTTTGAGGGCATATTTTGCAGTAGCGTAAGTAGAATTTTGATCCCCCCTTCACCTGTAAGGTCGGTGCTGTGCAAAAACGCCCTGCTTGGGGAATTCGCTGTTTTTAGTGCCAAAACGCTCTTCGCGTAAGAGCAGATCTTATCAGTTCAGAAATACCCTGCAGATGCGTGCCAAAACGACCTTTCACCTTTCCAGATGGCCAGGTGTTCATGGTTGCTAAGCAACAACACAACAAAGTGAGTGCGAGGTCTCATAATTCAAGTTAGTAAGTAATAAGTGTTTCTTTATATATTTCTATTAACTTTATAAGTAGTAGTACATTTTAAATGTCCTGTCTCAAAAATTCAAACAGCTGGCAATATTGTGGAATGGCCAGTTTGATCCGAAGAGCCTAACAGCTTAGCCAGATTGTGGAAAGACAGCAATTACAATGTAGTGTTTTTTTAAATATATATGCCTTTATAAGCAGTAGTACATTTTAAAGGTCCTGTCTCGAAAAGCCAAACAGTTCAAAATCAAATTCGTTTCATTTCAGAACGCGTGTTTTCCTGATATGTTTTCCTGAGTACGTCGGAAGCAACAAAGGGAAGAGATTGCTTTTGTTAGGTGAACATAGGTACAGCTTAAACACAGAAAGAAAGAATGGATCAAAATACTGGGTGTTAGTCAATAAATATAATAAGGACAATGTATGCAGAGGTAGCATGAAGGAGATGTTATTTTATCAGCTAATCCACATAAATGTATTGCTGACATGGCGAAGGTAGAGGTTCTGAAATGCAAAGCCAATTGTAAGAAGAGAGACAGAGATGAGTTAACACGTGCCCCAGAGATCTTTGAAGAAGAGTTTGCAGAGGCGACCAACATGGGACTTGACTTTGTAAAAAGCGCTCATTGGATTTGTGTGTGTGTAAAAAGGCACGAAAAAATGCACTACGAGTACCATTCAACGTCAACTCCGTAAATGACGTTTGTGAAGTTAGCCCCCCACCCAATACCAATTAAGATGAAACTTATCCAAATCGTTAGGAAGTTGTTAGGGAGGAATAGGGAGTGCATTATATTCGTTAGGGAGTAAGCGATAACGTGGTGACGGTGCCAGCAAATGTGGGGGTTAACTTCACACAGCCCCCCTATACAATATCTGGTTGGGGTTGTCTGCAATCGTTAGGAAGTCGTTAGGGAGGAATATTGAGTACATTATTTTCGTTAGGGAGTGAAGGATTACTTGGTGACGGCGCCAGCAAAAGTGTGAAGTTAGCCCCCCAAGGTACCCCAATTCATCAAATTTTGTGGCGGCGTTGTCTGCAATCGTTAGGGAGTCGTCAGGGAGGAATAGGGAGTACATTTACCAAAAAATGGTGTATATAATAGCTCTCGTTCGCTTCCGCACTCTGTTAATATATCTCTGAGGTAATGCCCCCGGCATTCTGTTTGTACGACTGTCTTGAATAGTCTGATCTACTCCACTATTGTGTATAAACACTGCACATTACCTTGTGCCTGGTATTGTTTTAACGTCTTCCAATATTACAATTTATGGAAAATCCAATCGACGTATAGCTTGCTACGCAGGAAAGTCAAGTGTATGACGATCCCGAACTGTACTTGAGTGTTAGGGGTCTCTGTGTTACTACAAAATTGTAGGATTTCAAGCTGAAGAATCTGATCCCGATATGTGATTGCATCATCTTTTGTACTACTTATGGAACAATGAAGAAGTCGTTTTACAATGTTGTGTGACTGCCCAGGAAATTCTTGATCATAGGTATTACGGATTCTTCGGAAGTGTGGAAAGTAAAGAACTAGGTTGAAGTTACTGTTAAGAGTGGGTACCAGACTCGCACGGATGTATTTTTCAGGACGTTATTGAAGTCTTTGGTTTGAAACTTTGCTCCAGTGGTGTTGATGTTCACGACAGTGATGATGTGTATAGTGACATGGATATTGCCGACCATTTGTGTAAATTTGGGTTAGATAGCAATATAGATAATAAAGTGCAACGTTAGAAGCAAGAACGTACTATATGTATGAAGCAGGTGTGGTACCCCAATTTGAAATTATTCCTGTAAAACTGAAAACATATCCTAATTTCCCTCTGCGAGTTCGTGAATTAACAATCAAGCCTGTTGTACCAACCATTCGTGACCTTGAGGCGTTCGTAACCAGCCTGCTTGAGTTTGCCATGGACAATTTACTTAAGGATGTCGGCCCCGCCTGCAAAGTGGCCTTTAGTATTGATAGTTCAAAATGTACTATAGGAAAGCCAATATACATATCATTCCAAATACGCGCGCATGTTAGTGCAGAAAAGTATGTTCCGGAAAATAAAAAATGTGTTAAACTCCAATGAGGAATTCTTATTAGGTGACGATATCACCATTAGTGTTGATATTACGAATCCTTGTCACGGTCAGGGGCGTCTTCGTAATGATAAGTATTTGTCCTATGCCGATCATTTGCAAAACCACATTATTCCTGTAGAACAAGTCCCGAATTGCCTTGCCTTAGCATTGGTACTAGGAGGAAGTAGGGCGGAACAAAATTATAATAAAACCGCCTATATGAAACCCATCCTGAAAACTGGCTTGCGAACGCATCGGAATTGTGTTATTCTGCAGATGTAGAGTTAACCCGTCATAATGGGGGTAGGTTAGATGATGTAAACAAATTGTTATGGTACTTTGAGGATCAGTATCAGATCATTGTGTACGGTCGTGTATCCAAAAGACGTCAATACGAAAAAGTGTATGTTGGTCACACAGCAAAGAGGAAAATCTTTCTTCGTTTTGATGATAACCATTATGACGTCATCGATGGTATTGCCTCCTTCTTAGGAGGGCATGGGTATTGCGACTATTGCCTCAATCCCTATGCAGAGTTCCGCTTTCATGAGTGTGACTATAGATCTAAACTTTGCGAGACGTATCATCCTGATACCGAAAGTTATGATGAAACAAACCGACCTTGTGATAAGTGTAATCGTACCTTTGTTAGTCAAACATGTTTTGATAGACATGCAACCATAGCAAAGCGTAAATCGATATGTAATCATGTTCAGGTATTTAATCACTGTGGTGTAAAACTTGACTGCCGTAATAGAAAGGCGAAGCATGTTTGTGCTGAACGTTTCTGTAGCCGGCGTTACATACATGTCAATGAGACCCATATTTGTTATATCAAACCGGAGTGTCCTAAAAGGGTAGAGGATTTTCTGCATCTTATTTATGATATTGAGACTGTGCGAATGGATGTCAACGACAGAGGTAAACATGAATTAGTTCCTAATTTAATTTGTGACACATCGCTGTCATCAATGTATAGACGTTCAGGATGATTCGTATAAAAACAATGTTTGTGGTGATGGTGTCGGTACTCGTGACTTTACATTTTGTACTATGGAACACTTTATTACACATTACAACAGTGTCCCAAGTTCACCAAAGTGGTTGCTCTGGCACATAATGCTCACGGCTTTGACAATTTATTTGTTGCCCGCGAAATATTATAACAGCAATTGGTACCGGAAATACTTACTAATGGCCACAAGATTATGCAACTAACGCTAAACAATATTATATTCAGACACGTTCCTGTTAATGGGAGTTCGATTAGACGACATACCAAATGTTAGGGCTAGAAGAATCCCTGAGGAAGGGTGACTTTCCGCATTTATTCAATACTCCAAGGAATCAATATGTGGGATGATATCGCTATCTGAAGTATTACGATTTAGGGAGCAAATCCAATGCAGACGCAGAGAGTATAGCTCTATGGAACAAGAAATGTATCAAAAGTAAAAAGATATTCGATTTTCAACGTGAACTGTTGGCCTATTGTCAAAGTAACGTACGTATACTAACATTGGCTCTTATTCGCTTTCCTAATCTTATCGAAAGTAAAACGGGCGGGCTGCAATGTTATTTGTATACGGCCACTATCGCTGCAGGTGTTATACTTTGTTATCGCACAAACAACTGAAAGCCAATACCACCCCTGTTATCCCACCGTTAGGGTTTCATTACAGTACCAATCAAAGCAAGCATTTCAAACTATGGCTTCGGTATATGGAACATACCCAAAACGTTAAGTTACAAAACCATGAACGTGGCTGTGAAGCACAATTTAAACATTACAAATTAGATGGGTACGATAAAA
Source organism: Lepisma saccharinum (assembly GCA_022664845.1). Lineage (NCBI taxonomy): Eukaryota > Metazoa > Arthropoda > Insecta > Zygentoma > Lepismatidae > Lepisma > Lepisma saccharinum. The sequence goes on from JAGDQP010028789.1 coordinate 22,601, forward strand.
GTACGCGTACTGCATATGAATATTATGGCTGTTACTATCACGGCCACCATTGTTTAACACAACTCAGGGATCTAGCTATAGATGAACAATGGAGTAGTCTAAATAGTCGATATGCCGACACTATGGCAAGAGAGGAGTTTCTCTGTCAAACATGTAAGGTGAACGTTGGGTTCATCTGAGAATGTCATTGGCACAAGCAGGTGCAGACTTCACCTCATATTCAAGCATTTCTTCGTGAGTATTGTTCTGATATTGAAGAACCATTACGTCCTAAGGATGCCTTTAAGGGTGGACGGACAGAATGTTTCCAGAGTCTGTACAAAAGTAGTGACGCGGACGTAATTGAGTTCGTTGACTTTACCTAACTTTATCCATGGGTAATGGCTACCCAGCCACTTCCGGCTGGCCCTGTAACCATTCATAACGGTACGGACATGCCCGATCCAAGTGAGGTTCATGGTTTAGTCTTTTGTAAAGTCCTGCCTCCGACAGATCTAGCCATTTCCATTTCACCATACAATCCCCATAACAAACTAATGTTTGGTCTTTGTAGAACATGGATGGAGACTTTACATACCGATGAATGTACACATACAGACGAAGCACGTACCATCAAAAGTGTATTCTGCACGCCAGAGCTACATGCTGCATTGAAGGCAGGTTATGTGATTTTGCATACGTTTGAAATCTGGGAATCGGAATTGTTAGTGGACTTAAGTCCTATGTCGGTACGTTTCTTCAAATGAAACAAGCCTCCGGATTTCCTCAAAACTGCCACCATGAGGAGGATAGGCAGGAGTATATTAAGGATTATTTCAATCATGAGGGAATTCAACTCGAATACGATAACATTACTAAAAACGACAGACTGCGATTCATTGCAAATATACAGGGTGGTAAGGTTACGGACCGACAAACTTCGGGAAGTGATAGTACAGTGAAAAATAAAGAAAAAAAGCCGAGACAACAGGGGGGAAATTCCGAAGCGTTACGGAGCTACAGCCAGCCGAAAGCGTGGGAAAATGAACTTCAGAGCGGATTATTGCGAAGACGAGAAATCGGAGAGTAGGCGGTTGAGAGTAAATTAGAGGAAGTCACACCCGGGCTATCCAAAAATGCATATTGGAAAATCCTACAAGCAGGGCGCAAGGGATTCCCCAAAGGTAGTAGGGGATTCCCAGAAAGGCTTCCAAGTAAAGATGGGTCGAAAGGACCACAAATGGGATAAGTTGTCAACAGGTAACAATAATTCATTGCCGGCACATCGATATCTC